>JACEGR010002154.1:0-138282 GCA_014170235.1 Listronotus bonariensis | reverse complement strand
AAAACCCGGGGCGAGGTTAACATTAAAAATATGAAAGAAGTTCCTATAAACATGGGTCCGAGAAACGCAGTAGTTTCTAAGATACTGGGGTGTCCAACATTTAGATTCAACACATTCACCTTCTTTAATCTTCTAAGTTGACCTTCACTTTTTAATGTCATTATATAGATCTCCTTAAAAAGTTAGGGAAGGAAAAGTAAAAAATTAATTTTGCTTGCTCTATCTTTACTACTGATTTTTGGTCAGTAAATCGTCAAAATTCTAAAGAATTCCGTCCCAAGAAACAAGAAACAAAAAGAAGTAGAGACAAAAAGTTGTATTTTTAGATTGCGCAATCAAAAACTAACTGAAACCTAATAAAACGCAGTGGCGTGACATATTTTTTCTCATTAATATGACCTAAGATACCCCCAGGGGACGCCAATGGAATAAATATTTTAAATGTAATTAATTCAAAAGATACCCCATTACTATTGCACCAAACACACACACACCAAATTTAAAGAAAATTGAAAAAAAGGATTTTTAAAAGTTAAGTAAAAATCAAAAATTTTAAAATTTCAACGCCTGTATCTCAAAAACAGAAGCAATTCCGGACCCTTGTTTATATGATCTTTTTTTCCTATTTTTAATGTTAGAAACCCGCCCCAGGTTTTGGTGACAACCTTCAAAGTCATTAAAATTTTTACCTATTGGTGGATTCTAATACAAATTTTTTAAAATGAAATATTTCCTCGATGAAAAACTACACATAATAACGCTATATTACAAGTGTAAAAAAAGCCAGTGAAGCAAAAAGAAAATACATTGATAATTTTTAAAGAAAATCTGCCACCAACCAATTCTAAAACCGTATTTACCAATGTGCTATGTTGACGTATAAACAATGTATTACACATCAAAGTTGTCACTAATTATTACCGCGGTTATAATTATTGGTTGAACGCCTAAAATTGATGCATATTAATTATCCTCTAGCTTAAAAGCAAGAAGCAAAGAAATATTTAAGCCATCATGTCACCGATAATATTGTCGGTGTAAAAAAAAAATGTGTGTTAGTTCTTGTGTTTAATATTTTTAATAAAAATAAATTCAAATCAATTAATTAAGCTAACTCAACACAATATTTTAGAAAAATATATAATGCATAAAGTCATACTTAAACAGCCCATTCTCTCAATCAAAATTAATCGGTTAAATAAAAAGTTATGTTATATGTTAATACATTCCAAAAGAGCATCAAACTAAAGCTACTTCAAAAGCTAGCTTTACACGACACCTAATCACTAACGTTATGTGAATGCCTTCTTAACCCAAGGCCGAAACTAAATTTCCTTCCTTCCCCATCTGGCGATGTCAAAGTAAAGTCAGGCAGCCCCATATGAGTTAAAGAACCCCTCCAGCTGGATGAAGCCGAAGAACCAGAATCATGATGTCTTTCCGGGAATTACAAGGTTTAAAAACGATATTCTTCTTCTTTTACCCTCAATGGGGCCTCAGACCCTATGCTGTGTCGTATTTGACGGTGTTTGGACTTAGGTTCTTCCTTCCGATCAGTTTGGGAGAGAATTTTTCGCCGACTCGATGGTAAAAGTGACCCTGGGGTCGCTGTTGGGCCCCATGAGTCTTTCGGGCTGAGTCGTCGAGTAGTGGGATTCTTCATCTGTGGGTTTAATAAAATAGGTTAAGTGATCCCCAATTTAAATACATAAAGCAGCTTTTATGTATAATATAAAAATATGTTAACACTTAGTTTCTACACACACTTTTTACTTTTAATTTAATTAGTTTTACATTAATAGGAAAACCTGTAACTTGTTTAATTTAAATTAAAAGCAATATACTTATTTTAAGCCATGATAAATACTCCTATTTATACATACACACCTATTACAATAATGAGAAAATCTTAAGCCTTGATTTAAATATTATTATTATTAGGCTTAAATGCTTGGGCTTGGGGACAATAATGACAAAGATTACAATTAAACATGTTATACATATAATATTTAATTTGTAGACGTTCATTGCACAGCGAATCAAGGAGAAAATAGTATATTACATTACAAGTGTGGAAAATGACTAATTTCACACGAGTGGGAATATTGTAGCACGAGGCGTTAGCCGAGTGCGACAAACCCACGAGTGTAAGAAAGTCATTTTCACACGAGTACTGTACACTATTTTTCCTACGACCACAAATTATTCACCAAAAATAAATAAATTAAAGTTTGTCTGTTCAGAAAAATAAAAACAATTGAGAACTTTGCAACACTAGGGTGATATTTACTTTGCAACACTAGTGTGATATATACTTTTCCTCACTGCTATATTATACTGTTTTGACAATATTTTTACATCGAAAATCACCTACCTAGAAGCATTATATAACTTTTATCATTTTGGAATTTAAAAAGGCCCTCACTTAATAAAATTGTATGGTTTTGTTAGGTAATAACGCTAATAGTTTAATACGGTTTTCTGCTATTATAAGGGTTTTTTAAAAATTATCGATTCTTACATATTTTAGACACTCTTCTAAATAAAACGTAAGTGGTGCATATCCAAAATATTCCGTTTTTTAAAAATATCAGTAAATAAACTTACGGGACCGGGGAGTGAAAAGGGGTGCTGGGTGGGGTAAAATTGGTAAAACGAGTTAATGAAACTGAACATCACATGTAAAATTAAGTAAAATAACAGTTTTTCCTCATATTTTTAAGAAAAAATATAAAAATATGAAAATTGTAAATGCATAACCTAAAGTCCTTAAAGTAAGGAAAAACGACTACCAAACGTCAGTTACCATGCAAAATATGGAAAGCATTTGGCAACGTCGGAAGGGTCTGATTCTATTTATGAATGGATAAAAGAAAGTGGATTCATAAAGTGTGTATTAGCCTTAGGTTTAATTAGGATTAAAAAAAAGATTTAACTAGTTGTTTGAGTACACGAAGAAAGAGAGGAAGGAATTTGATCTATAGGCTTTTTTCTCTGGCGCTTTAGGTCGAACGGTCAAGCGGCAAGGCTGCCTCTATAAAGTACGTGCTCAAAGGTAGAAGGGAGATTTTAAATTTGATCTACTTACCTGACAACACTGTGCCAGTCAGTGAAAGTTGTTTTTTGTGGTTATGTCTATTTTTGTTTATGTTTTTATTTTTTCGTAAATTTTAATAAATATAAAATAAGATGATTTTCGCTAATTTGGGTTCTACCGTTTAAGGTAAATAAAAGTTTTTTTTACTGTCACTACAATAAATATGTCACTTGCAAAACCAATAGCAGTTTTTAGAATGACATCATAATATGTATCACACCAGTGTTGTAAGTACTTTGCAACACTAGTGCTGTAAAGTACTTTGCAACACTAGTGTGATATAACGCATTTTCTATGCATGAAATCAGTGTGCTATTTGCTATTTTCACAAGTGGTCGTAGGAAAACATGTTTTACCAATAATTACTAAATTTACAGTGCCTGGACCAGTAATGAAATAAACTTTATGATATGAACCCTTTTAAAACCTTTTTAGGAATGTTTCTTCTGACGAGTCTACCACGAATATTCACATTGCCATATATGGAAGCGGCGTTTTAACCCAGCCTGTAAATTTTAATATGTTTAGGGTGTCGGACTGGAAGGACGCGTCCTTTTTGTCGGACAAGTTTACCACAATGTTTTACATGCAATTTTTAAACTTTGTGCCAAAAATCGTAAGGGTCAGTGACGGAACTCCTTCTCCGATACCGAAACATGTGTTTGAGCCTTATGGTTTCATGACAGTAACCCAATCTTTGGTAAAATGTTAAAAAATTGCATATGAAACATTGTGGTAAACTTGTCCGACAAAAAGTGACTCGTTCGCCCATTCCGACATCCGAAACATTTGACATTGACAGGCTGGGTTAAAGCGCCGCTTCCATATACGCGGTTTGAAAATTCTTGTAGACTCGTTAAAGAAAGCCCACTAAAAAAATTAAAAGGGGTTCTTATTATGAAGTACATTTCATTACTGACGACTGGCACTATTAGATTATATTTTGACCATAAGATAGATAATACATTATTTAAACAGTTATTTGGCATGTTTTAACACCTTCATTTAAAATTGAGTTTCTAACTTAGTTTTTCCCACCAATTTGTATGTAGCTGTTTTTTTTTAATTTTTTGTCTTATTAGGTGGTGGGCAAATAAATATGGCATAATCAATTAAAAATTAGCTTGATACTTTAGTTTTTTCTAATTTCACTGTACAGCATTTTTCACAGTTTTAAAAATTAAAGTGAAAAAACGGTTTGTAGTTTCTCTTATTGACCACAAATATCGAAAGTATATAGTAATATCGAGAAGTTAAATATCGATGAAAATTATCGATATTTGATTTCCGATATATTGATATTTGAAAATAATCCCACGAATAATACCCGTGCCCACTTTGGCTATTAAAAAAAGGGGGTTGGTGATAAAAGGGAAAAATGTAGGTTTGTATGTATTTTTTTGCCACATTATAGAAAAATAAAAACATTTTTTTCAAAAATTAAAATAATATTAAGGGTGAACAACCCTTATTACTTAAGGATATGAAAATAGATAGTAGACGTTTCTCAGACCTACTAAATATGCATATAAAATTAAGTAAAAATCGGTAAAGCCGTTTCGGAGGAGTAAGATAACTAAAATTATGACACGAGAATTTTATATACATATAAGATTTTTCAGACTTAAGTGGTCATATTTTGAAAACTATTAAAGATAGATATATCAAATGTGGTATTTTTGTAAAGCTTTTTAAAAGACCTTTTCAATGGTGACATAATATACTATTTCATTTAAAAATTTTCTCGAGTTTTTCATGTTCATTTGTTTCTTTTGTTAAGCTCTAAAGATAATTGGGGAAAAAATATGAAACTTTTATACAGGACATTTTTTTCTATTCTTCTTAGGTATAGTAAGAAGTGGGTAGCAAAATATAAATAAAAACCCTGTACAATAGCAGCTTAAGCTGTAGCTCAGTTGAACTCTACTAATATTTGAACCAGCCCATTAAAAGCACATTGCTGTCAAGTAAACGCCAAAAGTAACAGCAATACATTTTTATAGGGCAGGTTCATGTACCAGTAGAGCTTAACTGAACCAAGTTGACATTGTACAAACGGGCCTAAGGCTTAGTTTTACAATTGCAAATAGGTTATGGCTCACTTAAACCCTACTGGTACATGAACCTGTCCATTTAAAGGATATTGCTGTCACTTTTGGCATCAACTAACTTGACAGCAATATATTTTTGATGAGCAGGTTCATACACCAGTTGAGTTTAACTGAACCACAGCTTTGGGTGCTAAGGTACAACTGGGCCTAAAACAGCTACAAAACGCGCTTTATACAATATCGTGACATCATACAAATATTACTTACATAAACATAGGTGTTTAATCCTTTCCTTTTACCATCATGACAGAATATATGACAAAATAAGTGAATTATTATTATTATTATTTGTATTTGCTACGTTATTCAGTCATTTTTACTACAGTTATTGACCGGGCCTGTTTAATCACGAACACTTTGGCTTTTAGACAAGCACTACTTAACGTTAACGATAAATATGTTTGCCTCGATTTTAAAAAAGAAAATATCAAAAAATTTAATGTGAATAAAATTGCCCTTATCTGATAATATTAAGTATTAGCACTGACGGACCGAGGTTTTTAGGAGAAAGAAATATATATATAGTCAATGACACTTCTCTAAATAAACAATTTTAATGATAGTAAAACTTTTTGGAATAGATAAAGGTAGTATTGGCATTCTCTATTATTCAGGGACAACTATACCAAAGATTGGCATAGACTGTACTCTTAATCTCCACAAAGTCACGTTTTCATCTATAAACTCAAAAAGGGACGTTAGAACTTAACTTAAAACGGTTTTCCTAATAAAACTCGACGATCTTTTCGGTAAAATTAATAAAAAGTATAAGATCAAAATAACGGTGCATTGCCAGACTGGCCATAGGAAATTCCATGTAAATTTTGATACGTTTAAATATTGGCTCCTCTTTATTAATTCCACAACAAAAATTGTATTAAGACTACATATTTTAAGACATTGATTAGATAAGCTCGCACACTAAATTTCGTTACTTTCTAGTAAACCAATTAAACGTTATTTAAGCAAAACTATTTGTAAAATCGTTGCATACCTGATTAAAAAATTGACAAAACATTTTATTCCTTACTGGTGGAATCACAAGTATGCAATGATTTTACAAATGAAGACCTAATATACATTATAGAAAGTTCTGGGAAATGAAAAAAATTGAGTATTTTGATTTTAAAATGTGGAAAATTAACCATTTTATTTTAGGGTATAGAGAAGGTAATAAAAACCTGATTAATATGATATAACTCCCGGCGCCCATGACGTCACTCGACGCGAGAACCAAATGACCACACATTTGGATTCAGACAAGTCCCCACCCATGGGGTCATCCATTAAAATCATATAAGGCTTGAACAGGGAGATGGGGGGAATGGGTTAAGAAAAACTCACTAGACGTCACTAGGGGGGCAAGAGGTGTAAGGAAGAAATAACGTGTATTTATTTTTTGTTAAAAAGCTTGCAATTTTAATGTCTATCTGAGTATTTTTAAAACGGTTCTATATTTTCTAGAATAAAATATTAATAATATATTTCGTAATAAACAAAATACATGTGATTGGGAATGGGGAGGGGGTTAGTTTAAAACCTCTTCAAATATTACTAGGGTGGGGTCAAAATTTTGTTAAAAAACATCACATGAATAATGGGCGTACCAGAACTAATCAGACGATGCGCAATAATATAAATTCTTAGAATATTTAAAAAAGCAATTTTTCATAAAAATTGGACCTACCTGGGTTTTGCACCGAGGTCTTCAAATAATGTTACTTAAAATACATTAACTTGGCTTAAAATAAAATACAAAAATTTAGTGTGTGATCTTATCAACGTCTTTAAAATAGTCTAACACAATTTTGTTGAAAAATCAATAGGGGCGCCAATATTTTAAGATATCAAAATTTATATGGGATTTTCCATGGCCAGTCTGGCGATGGAACATTCCTATTTTAAGGTTAATTCCTTAAAAATTACTAAAGTAATTACCAAACGTGCAGCATTAAAAAAACTCAAAAGTACGCGTGCGCAGTAACTGTAAACCCTGCTTATGTAACTGATAATAAAATATCTTACTTTGACAGTATCTTTTTTCCTTTTAGACAACAACTCTAGTAAAGACCACTTCCGAACCATATTTTAAACTAAATATTCACAGACAAATTATAATAAACTAATATTTATTACTCCTAAAGAGTCATAATATTTTAATAATTTTAAATAAGGACGACAACTATAAAAACATTAAAAATGTTTTTTTAGGTAAACATTTAATTTTAAATCGATTTTGTATTTTGTTACACACCCACTGACTGACTGAAAGCAATATAAAATGACGAATCTTATATTCAACATACATTGTCGTATTTTTTCAGAAAAATAAAAAAAAGAGACCAAATTAGGTACTAAAAACCGGGTTCATTGATTACTAACCACAAAGTAAAAATTATTCTTTCCGATTATTCCAAGAGATTCTTATTAATGCTGGTTGGGAATTTGGATTTGAAAAACACACCAAGCACCCAGATACATTTATTAAACACATTATTGTTAAATAATATCAAATTGTATTACCTAAGTGGGAAATATCCACTGCAAAGTACCTTTTTTTTCTTAATTAGCATAAATATCTAGATATCCGATTTAATTAGAAAATAATCCATCAATAAATTTACAGTAGACTGGGCTAAATCGACTTTTTTTTGAAAAACATATCGTAAATATTGTTCGAGGTGACAAAAAAATATATCGTATTTGAGCCCTTTATTAATATTAAAAGGTATATTTTTGCGACTGACAGTTTTTGACAACAAACCTTTTTTATGCAACAGTCGCAAATTGTTGATCTGAAAAACTTTAACACACATTCTTAAAGAAAATTAAATTTCCTACAACTTGTTAAATAACCCTCGTTTCACACTAAGCCGGACTGACAGTTATAATTACTTTGGTTAAAAAATTAATTTATAGGTATATAGCAAATAAATTCAAGAATTTATTTTATGTTAGAGAATTTTACAAGTAATTAAATAAATTGTTTGCAAACTTTATTAGGTTAATAATTTTTATTGCTAAAATAAATATTAAACTCTAAATATTTTAAATAAAAATTCATGCAAAAATGTTTGGTAAAAAAAAAATTAAAACTATAAGAACGTCTTAATTAATACAAAAGTTATTTATTTTACTAGTGCAACAACCAAAAGACCATGAACAAAACAATCTTTTTTACCGATTTAAGTATCCTAAACAAATATATATATGATACCAAGGTATGACCATGACTTACATATTTAATTAAATCTTTAGAATAAATTTTTCAAGTACTGATATTTTATTATCAAAAAATAATAAAAAAATAAGTTATGGATAACTATTCTTTAAAACATTAAAATATTTTGTTTATTTGCACAATACTGTATTTGTTTTACAATAATTGAAGGTGTTACAAATATTGTCAGATCCGGCTCAAAGTATTGCTACCAGAAATTTTTAAATCTAGATAATCTTATTTTTAAAAATTAGTTTACATGTTTACATATCGATGGGTTTTTGACAAAACATCGTATGCGACTTTAGTCAATTTTACGGAAATGTTTTTTCGTTCCATTGCGTTATTTTTAAACAAAAACCGAGAACTATCTTTTAACGCTGATTACCATGGTAATGTTAGAAAAACAATTGAAGTCTAGGTCACATTATATTCAGCAAGACGTATTTTTAATGTCAGAAAAACAATTTAACAACTAAGTCAAGTGATAGGCGGCAATGCGAACTTTTTTAAACATGCAACATGGCAATTTTTAACTCTTAATATCTTAAAAACTACTACCTTTAATATGATATTTTTGATTTAGAATTTTACGTAAAATGCCAAAGGAAAATAAAAACTGTATCATTCCATTTAAAAAAGTTCGTTTTGCTGCATATCACGTGACCTAGATGTTTAATTGTTTTTCTGACATTACCATGTTAATCAAATACAAATATTTTCTAATTTAACCAAAGTCGTATCTCTTATAATAGGAAAGTTAACAATAGTGCCGACTTAATCACCAGATTTTGCAGTTAAATATTGCAATGGCAATATTTAACTCTTAATATCTCGAAAACTACTAACTTTTGAATAAGGTTTGATATTACTTTTTTATTAAGAATTTTACGTAAAATGTAAAAGTAAAATCAAAATTGTAGCATTCCATAAAAAAATACGTCTTGCTGCATATCATGTGACCTAGACGTTCAATTGTTTTTCCAATATTACCATGGTTAGCAGCGTTAAAAGATACAATTGTTTGCCAAATTACCCAAACTCGTATTTTTTATAATAGGAAAGTTAACAATAGTGCCGACTTAACTTTGAACATCCTGTATAAAGAGGTAAAGTTTGTAACTTTGTGAGTTTGTTTGTTTGTAGCCACTAATTTTCGGAAGTACTGAACATATCATAAAAATTCTTTCACAATCAGAAAGCTACACTATTCAGTAGTGTTATAGGCTATATTTTACTATGATTAAACAAAAAATTCAAATATTAACGCCCAACGAAGTGCGCACGGGTCACTATAACTAAAATTCGATATTGAGGTTACTATTACGAATTTTATTGCGGTTTTTTTATTAGATAAAGTGATTTAAGAGGAAAGTTTATATGCATAATAATATCAAAAAAAACGTATAAAAAGTGTTTAAAAAAATTGTTTACATTTAAAATTCGATATTGACTTTACTATTCTGAACGGATTTTAATGCGGTTTTTTAAATAGATACATTGATTCAAGAGGAAGGTTTATATGTATATTATTATTCAAAAAAACATATACAGAGTGTTCAAAAAAACAGTTTACATTTAAAATTAGAAACTGACGTTACTATTCTCAACGGATTTTGATGCGTTTTGTTTTATAGATATAGTTATTTAAGGGAAAGGTGTATATGTATAATAATGTCAAAAAACAAACATATACAGAGTGTTTAAAAAAGATTACATTTTAAATTCGATATAAACGTTACTATTGCAATTGAAAAAAAAGCGTTTATAGGAATTGTGCACAGGTATCTATGGTTTATAAAAATATATAGAATTGCCACATAGGTCAAAAAGATATTATATTAAAAAACCCTTAGAACTAAAATGCATTCTAACTATGTTATTATACCATCTAGCGGTTTACAAAATTGCTTAAATATAAAGATTTGCAAAATAATTATTAGTAATAAAAATATTATACCAAATTTTTTGTATTAAGTTTCTTAGTACTATTCAACGGATTTTGATGCGGTTTTATTTTTAATAGATAGACCGATTCAAGAGGAAGGTTTATATGTATAAAATAATATCGAAAAATCTTCATTGTACAGAGAAGGGAAATTGTTTTACTCCGAATTTAACGCATGCGAAGCCACGGGCAAAAGCTAGTTTATTATAAAATGTATTTAATACAGCCTAGATTTTAAAAATATGATATATTCCCATCTCTCAGTTTTGCATACCATCATTACTAAGTTTTTTTAATTGATTTTACGAAAAAAGTTGTTTTTATAAAAAATTCCGCTGTACTTTAGGTTTTGGACCATGCAGAACTTTTAATAAAAATACTTTTTATCTTAAAATTAATAATAAAAGAAGTTTCCCATATGAAGCCAACTTACGTAGACTTACTGTAGGTGCGTTGCACTGCAATAAAAAAACCGTAAGTACTACGATTTACACAAAACCAGGGAGGGTGTGCGCCCCGAAATAAATGGAAATAAAATAAGGCACTTAAACAGAAACCAAAATTGATTTTGTGTTCATCGAAACAATTTTGAAGATCAAAAACAATGCTCCTCGACTCAAAAAGTGACTGCATCACAAAATACATTTTTCCTGGAAGGATCTATAAAATGTCTTAACTTAAAACCTTTTTAACTTTTTCCGGTTTCTAGCAAAAGAAAAGTTACGTGATATTTGCACAGACCCCCTCCCCTCCTATATGCCTCACGTTATTTATGGACGCCCCCAAACATGCTGTTGATATCCTTAAACCAGCAATTGACGTATAATGTATTATGCATTTTTAATGTAGAACTCAATAGTCAAAATTGCTAAAATATACAGGATGTTCCATTTTAAAAAACTTACTTGACAATGAAAATGTTGTTTTTGAGTCGTACGTTTACCAATACAAAATTAGGGTGTCCAAACAACAATTTTTTACCCTAAGTTTCTTTTTATATTTTGTACAGGGACAAAGTTACTTCGTGCATAAATAAAGTTGAGATGCCCTGTATTTAATAAAAAATAAGAAAAATTTGCTTACTTTTTCTTTCCAAAACCTGTTTCAGGTTCAATTAGGTGTTCGTGAGTTCTTCCAAACAGCGTCTGTAATATAGACCACTTTTGCACAACCATTTTTATTATTAAATCCGAAAAAAAATGTTTTTAACAAACTTTATTTTGGTATTTGTAGCTTCAAATACAGAAAGAAAGTAGTTATAATAACCTAGCAACTAGATAAATATATTTTGTTCGTATTGTGTTCTTTTAAATATAATTAACATGGCTAATTAAACCTGTTTAAAAGAACTCTGTCATTTCAGAAAATTAAAACAGCTGCTTTTTACAAATTGTTAATGCATTTTAGGTAATAGAATCAAAATACGTTTGACCAAAGTTGTATTAAAAGGTATAAAAACTTTAAATTCGGACTTTATCGTAAATTCCTAACTATGCTGATAATGAAGATGAGAAAAAACATTACAAAATGGTTTTCTTCAATTTTAAGTCATTTTTCTGCTGTGCAGTCGTTTTTAAACCGTGATTAAATTGTTATTTGATTCGACGATGCGTTTACATTATATCAACTTTTTACGAGGAGCAAAACTCTTTACAGTGATTGTCTAAAGTCAGAAACCCCCTCCTAACTTTTGACTTGTTTGGTTTTTTTTCATGAAAATTTAAGGACTTTACTTGTGACTTTACTAAGACTATATAAGCCAATTTTTAGGCAAGAAATGACATATAAATGTCAAACTGAAAGTTGGGCGCCATTAAAAAAAAAGTAAAATGGAAAAGGCGGTATTGTTGTACATCATTGTAAAGCTCCTGGCAAGTACTTTATAACCCCAAAATATAAAGTAAATGCTTTAACCCACCACAAAATGGCGGTACTTTGAAAATTACACGAATACCTGATTTGGATGGCCATATCCCCAAAGCTAATAAAGTTAGAACCTAATGTGGTATTTTCTTTCAATGATGATATAATATACAGGGTGCGTCATAAAAGAATCTATACATTTTGTACTACCCTGTATATTATCACCAATATTACCATTAAATAAATCCTTAAAAGATCTTTAAAAAAATACCACAATAAGTGTATCTAACTTTATTAGATTTGGAAAAATGACCATTTAAATCTAGTATTCAGGTAATTTTAAAAGTACCGCCCTTTTGTAGTATGTACTTGTATTGACTTTATATTCTGGGGTTATAAAGTACTAGTCGGGAGCTTTAAGAAAATGTGCCACAAGACAACCTTTTCCCTTCTTTTTTTTCAAAATGGCGCCCAGCTGTCGGTTTCACATTTATATCTGTCATTTCTTGTCTAAAATTTGGTTAATGTTGACTAACAAATTTTCATGAAAAATACCAAAAAATTAAAAAGTTGGGAGACGTGTCCTGAATTTAAGGGATATTTTTCTAATTCTTCTGTCTTACAGATGCTAACAAGCTTGTCTCACAGCTGACGTGATTATAATGTGAATCGAAAAATAAAAGCGCTTACCGCCAATGAAAAATGACATTAACAAATAATAATAATATAACCTAAAAAATGGCAAGTCCAGTTTTAAAACAAAAATGCGCAATATCTTTAATGGCAGGTAAATAATCCTTCACATGGTTTCCCGCACATACTATTGTTATTGTTATTAGAATACATTTAGTCAATTTTGTTTGACTTTTAACCTCAAATTCGGCTATATTTCCCCTCCTTGTCCTTTTATCCTGTTAGACAGTGGTTAGACATCTCCCAACGCCGCTAACAACCGCTGTGAGCTGCTGTAAGACTAACGTCATTGATTTGTCAAAAAAATGAAAGTGCTTACAGCTGCTGTAAGCAGCTAACAAAGAAAATATCCCTATAGACAAGCACTGTATAGGTACTATTTTCACTTAAATAATAAAAAAACGTTGTGCGATCATAACAGATACAATATTCTATGAACTATTATAACATTTTTATTTTTTAATCGGCCTTACTAGAAAGAAATAATACTGACAGGATAACAACTTATTTTTCTTGTACATACCCAAAACTAATTTTTTGTTTCCACTTAATTTTACCCAATAATCATAAGCGATAAAAAATGTAAGCCCTTTTTATTACTTTTTGATCAAACGGTAATCAAAATATGTTTTTCCGATTTTTTTATTTTCCAAAGTAATATTTTCGCGGTTTTAAACCACCCTGTATATCATAGTGGCATTTTTATTATGGCTTTTAGCATTTTGGATAAAACCTTTTTTTAATATATTTTTCTCGAAATATTAGAAAATAAAATAAAAATACAGGATAATTAAGCCCATCCGTAACCATATATAAGGCATGTTCGCAGAGAAATCACAAACCCGTCAGCGCCAATCGGGAATTATTATTTTTAGTCAAGTGACCGGTTCAACTGCTCACCAGACATATTAGGTTTGTTCCAGCAGAATATTGGAAACATGTTAGCAACAATTTTAAAACGCAGAAATTGTTACAAAGATTAGTCAGAAATGTTGGCAACAGTTTTCTGCTGGAACGAAAAATAAACAAGGCGTGCATACTACTTATATACGTCAATACAAGAAAGGTTATGTTAACAATTTGTTGGTAATGTTTGAAGAAAGTTTGCAAACTTTTTAAACAGTTTCCAACATGTTTCTAACATCTTAAAACTACTGCTGGAACAACAAACAATTGTATAATGTTACAAACATGGCACTGCTGCAGTGCCGTATTATCCATTAGGCTGACTAGGCTACAGCCTAGGGCGCCATGAAAAAATAGGCGCCAGACAGGGGAGTAATAGGCGCAAGAACAGGGAAGTTTTTAAAAAGTTTGGTCGGTGGGGATTAGAAGTTACTTTTCTGGGGGATATAAATAAAATAGACGCGAAAAGGACAGAATGAGGTTTTAATGGAGGTAAGGAGATTCCGAACGGTTGCAAACATTTCTGACAGCCTGCTGGAACAAACCTATTTATAAAATCTGATTGGCGCTGACTACTTTGACTCTCTCTGCGAAGGGACGGAGGTAAACGGGGCGCGAAAATATCTCTTTTACCTGCACGCCTGTAAGGTTACGTTTATATCATAGGTAAATGGGGCGCCAGCCCTTCCCGAGAGGGGGTGTGGGTCAGGGCAGGTAAGAATTCCTATAATTGACACTAATAATTTGTATACCACTTAATCAGTTCAGTTCTGGTTAGTTTTTGTAAAATGTACTTCGTATTTGTCAAGTGTATAATATGTAAATATTTTTTGATGCAATAAATGTTTCGTAATTAATAAAAATTTTAAAAATAGAACATTTTATTTCGATACCTTTACTTTAAAGAAAACATTTGCGCCCCGTTTACCTTTACGATTTTATCGACCCCAAGATCCCTGCGCCCCATTTACCTGTTCAATAAAACTTTAGTCAAGGTCTTGCGCCCCGTTTACCACCGCCGCTGCGAACAGACCTATAAAGTAACCCTACTTATGCCAATTATGCAGAATAGAAACGAATTCTCAAAAACTACCTTCCTTCTGTTTTAACTCTCACTACTTTTATTATTAAATTAATTCCTTATTTGGATAACACTTTACAATTTAAAAGAACTAAACCGGAGATGAACAAACAAATAATTATAATCGAAAAGAATTGTTTTCTTTTAAATAATCTATTAAAAAATCCTTTAAAATTATAAACAGAATATATAGTAATCGAGAAACATAAAACTTCTTTAAATATAATTAAAAACCGATTAACTTAATTAATTTAATTTTAGAAACAAACAAATTGCTATTGATTTTGTGTTCTGACTTTGATTAATCAATCATTTGAAATAGAAGAATAGAAGAAGAAAAAATATTTTGACAAAAATATCAGGATGGGTGTTTTTGATCAAATTTATCATTTTGTTTTAACAGGTCTAAGCATAATTTGTCCTTTCAAATAAGAATATTCATTTTTGTTTGAGAAAAATACTTTACCAAAAAATTTTTGGCATTGCTTTAAAAAGTCCATCATGGTTACAACGCCAAATAATATGATATATTGCATTGGTTTACAAACTCGGTAACTATGGTTTCTTAGTTGGTGTTTTTTGTATATAACAGGGGTCACCAACTGGCGGACCGCGATTCGGATCCGGAACGCCAACCCAGTTTGTACAGACCATGTTGAGTAAGCATTTTTTCGCGATGGCTTTGCTTGGTCGACTCGCCAACGAACTGGCGCGAAACGTGGTGTAAGGCGAGTGAAGGCGAGTTTCGGCAAGTGCGAGGAGTGGGGAGAGTATGCGCCATCGCTGAACGCTTTCGGCCCAGGAGTTTTTTTCTTTCTGAACCGCGACAGTCGCGTAATTTTAAAAACAGACCCCTAATGAAAGTAGTTGGCGACCCCTGGTATACAAAGTGTCTTCGAAAGTTCTTCCCAAATGGAAAACTTTTAAATCGTTAACTTTACGAAAAAAGTGCCTCTTTACAAGAAGTCCTGCTTGATGAGAAAATACATTTCCACAAAAATAAATGTATGTTAGATATACAGGGTGGTTGAAAAAGATTTGTTTTCAAATTATTATACAGGGTACTTCCTAACTACGGACAAAACCTTAAAGAGTGATTTCTTATGTCATTTTATAAAAAAAGTTCCTATAAACATATGCCCGGAGTTGCTTCGTTTCTGAGATACAGCACGTTAAAGTTTTTAAAAAGTCGGTATTTTATAAATATCTTAAATACTTTTAAACAGATTTGGTTTAAATTTTGTACGTTTGTTTGATGTAATAAAGCGCTTATAAAGCTCTAACTAGATTGACTTTATTGGGTCCAGTGGCGTCTTAGTGGTCACCACATCCAATATTATTCAGAGAGAAATGTACGCCTCTGGTTTTTATATAGTGTTTTCGTATCTGGCTCATTTCAGATATTTATAAAATAACTTTTCTTCATAGAATAACATAAGAAATCACCCTTTAAAGTTTCGTAATGTAGTCAGGAAATACCCTGTATATTAATTTGAAAACAAGTCTTTTTTAAGCCACCCTGTAATCTACCATACATTTATTTTTGTGGAAATGTATTTTCTCATCAAGCAGGAGTTTTTATGAAGAGGCACTTTTTTAAATAAGTTTATAATTAAAGTTTTCCATTCGGTAAGAACTTTCGAAGACACGCTGTATAGTATGATAAGCATGAAAATTTTGCTTGCAAAATATTTCGATTGTATTTACAACAAAATCACGAGCCGTAAGGGGCGCTTTTTGAAAAAATTAATATAACGTGTATTAAAAAACTTTATACTTTCTTCACGTGGATATTATTATTTAACTTTGGATAAACGAAACAACAAAAAAACTCATCTAACCACCATATAAAAATAACAACAAATCATATTAATTTGTAACTCGATTTTAGGGGAAAATCACCAATGATCGTTTTTCTAATAAAATTTTTTATGCAGAAGAGAACCACTAGGTATACTTAAATCAAGGGGTAAGTCACCTAGGCACCGCTCACCCAACTTTTTAGACGACATTACGTCTATTGTGATACCTCCATTTTGTGAGTCGTTTCATTATATTATATGGGTCAATTACTATGAACCTGAATTAAAAAAAGACTATAAAGGTCCAGAAATGGCCAAAAGGTTATTAATAGGGGTGTGCGAATATCGTTCGAATCGAATATTAATATTCGATTCGAATCAAATAATTCGAATTACGAATTATTCGAAATTTGACGAAAATTCAAAAACTTCGAATAATTCCAAAAATTTTAAATAATTCGAAAGATTTCGAATACTTCGAAAATTTTTGAATAATTTAAGAATATTCACTAATTATCAAAATATAAATGGATTCTTTATTTTATCCAGTTGAGATTCCATAACATCGGGCATCAAAATATTCTACTGACCCATTATATCCTTTTTGATTAAAAATTAATTATCCGAAGAAGACAATTGCTTAATTTTAATATATATTTATCTCAGTCAGTAACAAAAAAATCTAGATACTATATTATAATAGCAAGAGATCTTTCCAATTCATTTTACATTTATAATTTTTAATTTACTTTTGAAAAAATATTATGAGAAAAAGGTTATACACACACACAGAAATTTAATATCCTCGAAAATTCGCAATTACTTTAATAATTCATAATAATTAAAAAAATCTAATTATTTGAAATAAAATCGAATTATTCGAAATTTCTTAAATTATTCGAATTCTTTTGAATTATTCGGGAACTTTCGAATAATTCAAATTTAAGAATTATTCGATTCGATACGAATAATTTAGTAAGTTCGAATTACTCGCACACCCCTCGTTATTAACATCAGTTGTAAAGTAAAAGTGCTAATAGTTAGGGATCCCTGGCCCATGTTTACCCTTTATTATAAACAAGCTAATTTTTCGTGAGTAACTTTCTTTTGACGAGACACCCAATTTTTTTCCTTACAACAATTTTCGTTGGTGGTAGCTTAAAGGGGTAGCAGGGATGAAACATATAGATTTGACGAAAATAAAAAAAATACTAACAGGTATTTTCTCTGTTAATTCTTAAGATAAGTATCTAAATAAACTGAAAAAATATGTATCCTACAAAATTTAAGGTTTCATCCAAAAGTCCCCCACCATTAACACGTATGATTAACGATGTCATAGTCATGTCATCAGTAAATATTAACCAGCTGATTTTTCTATATTGATTAAATAATATTTATATAATTTAACACCCACGTTGTCCTTCAAACTGCGTGGTACTTATACTTAATGTAAAAATAATTACTATCAAGATGAATCTTTGTGAATAGCTTCGTTTCAATGAGGCGTCCAACAATATTCTGTACGAAAATTCTCGATTTTGGTTTATAATGAGGAAAGAATATTGAAGCTGTCACATAGTATTGATAGACAAAAAACAAAAATGTTTATTTTGGTAGATCAATTAGCATTTCCACTCTTCAGTTTTTTGGGATGCAACAAAATTTTATTTGTTCATTCCTTTTCGAAAAATAATTACCTCAAATTATTACTGTAACTTTCTGGAACAGCTGGATGTAAAGTAGAAAAAGCTTATTTACAGAAGAGAAAAAACACATTTTATAAACACTGTTCAGAAAACCAAGGCGCAAATAAATTTAATTACTATTCTATTCGCCAGATTTAACACACTCTGACTGGCTGCTTACACATCTTCAGAAATTCATTAATGGAAAACGATTTTCAATACAACGAAAAAGTTATAGCAGTCGTAAAACCGTATTTTGACAATAATTTGGATTCTTGCTTTAGGCATCAATAAAACAAACAGGTTTATTGTCCTTAAGGAAAAATATGTTGAACCAGAAAATTAACTTTAAACCTTTAAATAATGTTCCTAAATAAAAACACAACTTCTTGGCTTAAACCATCTAATATCATTAATAAAAAAATTGTGTGAAATACCTGACTATGTTGAGTCGTAAAAATCCTCGTAGTTCTATGAAACACCTTTGAAGCCATCTTGGGTTTTAAAATGGCTTGATAAAAAACTCTGCTTGTCGGTCACTACCTCTAACTTACATTTCATAATTAAACTACGAGTATAAACCAAAGATATCCAAACACTTTAGCCGAAATCTCAAATATTAAACTCAAACATCAATAAAACCTATTGACTTCCAATGAAAGTCTACACCATAAAAAACTATGTAGGCACAAGGATTAAATCGCAAATTACAATGATACAATAAACACTGGTCTATAAATTTACATAGTAGACACACAAATAATCATTTCTATGTACAAATGATGTAAAACAGTACATAATATACACATACATACATACATATATTAAACATACATTTACAGTACTAAATTTTTCCAGATATGTTTATGGTACGACCCGCTTACCGAATTTTCTATGCGTAACTTTCATTGTTTGTCTTTTTATTCTACAGTGGATTTAAAAAGATTAGAGATAAATATTTAACCAGAGCGATGAAAATTGTTATCATGGCTTTGCAAACTGGTACAGTGTTTTCAGAAACAAACTGCAATTTTCGGTTTTATTTTTTTATATAATACAAAGATACAGGGTATCCGAAAAGGTAGGGTCGTAAATGATAGGGGTGATAGAGTGAGCCAAAATAATGTTTGTACTTCATATAAAGAAAAGTTCTATCCCACTTCTTTAGAGAGATATTGATCAATAAATAAACTTATTTCAATGATAACTTTTGTAGTGCTGCCACAGTACCAATACTATTTATACAACAAAATAAGTTCATATTAACGCTAATTTTCATAGGTATACCTGTTCAGAAAGTCCGAATTATACAGGTGGAGACGATTTTTTCTCATTTAAAGTATGCATTTTAAGGAGAGATGACGAATTTGACATTTTTGCTTTGACCGTTTGATTTCTTTTTTCCACAAAAAGGTATACCTTATTTGTTTCGATATCTTGTACCGCTTTTTAGAAAATGACATTTTAAATACGGACATCCCGGCTTTTTGTATGTAATAAAAAATTACATGTATTTAAGAAAATCATTAAAATATGGTTAGATTACTAAAGCGGTTCTTGTGAGCCCCTTGAACTCTACTACAGAAAAAAATGTTTTTAATTAATTTTAACATATTTAAATGATTTTCTTAATTATGTATATGGAATTTTTATTACCTACGAAATGTTAGTACGCCTATATTTAAAATGCGAGTTTATAAAAACGGTAAAAGATATCGATTTAAACAAAGTAAACCTGCATATAAAAATGAAAAAAACCGTCTATTCCTGTACAATCCCGACTTACTAAACTTCCGTTTACCTATGATAAGAAACATTGGCATAGCGTTATTTAGTTGCCCTGACGAATCGCGATAGATTTTTTTTATATGTAGTACTAACATTATTTTGACTCATTCTATTATGCCCCTCATTTACAACCGTACCCTTTCGGACACCCTGTATATTAATTGCCATTTACTAGTTATATTTCCCAAAATATGTTGAAATCCATAAACAGAATAGACATGGAAACCAAAACCAAAAGATTTAATGTCAATACTTAACGGTAGGTAGTATGAAGTACGAAGACGGTGGGGATATTTCGTGCCCAAAAGTTACATTCTTATGATTTTCTTTCTGACGACACAGGTAAAATTTATTTATTAAAGCCAATTATACACTTAAATAAGACAATGGCAGCAACCATTTCGTCTCGAAAAAGGTGAATTGTGGTGGCCATCATACATATCTCGGTACTGGATCATGTGAAAAAAATTAGGTTCGTTCGTTAGATAAATATTTTCCCAGATAACCCTGGAAAGGTTTTTCGAAGTCTAAATTTTTACTTTTTGGGACCACTTTGTAGTGAAAACGCGATTTTTGGAAAAACGGCTGATTTATTTTTATATAATAAATATTTTTAAAAATAAACCGAGTTCAAAAACAATAAATAAAACTCACTAAAAAGTTAAAAATAATAAAACATAATAATAAAAAAGAAGTCTGGTAATATCTAATAACACATGGTATTAAAGTATAAAAATCTTTTATTTATTTAGTTATTAACATCGGGTAGTTTAGCACATAATGTTTTTTATTATTTTTAACTTTTAATAAGTTTTATTATTTTTCTTTTAAAGTCGGTTTATTTTTTTGCTTTTAGTTTATTATTATTTTATTATTATTACTATTAAATCGGTAAACATACACTAAAAAACACTACTAGTACCTCTTTTAGTTCGGTAAAAGGTTACATTTTACCCTTAGGAAGGAGAAAAAGAATTTTTAAAATCGGGCCACAAACGCCGGAGTAATCGCCTAACATACATACAAAAAACATACAGAATAATTAAAAACTTTATTTTTTAAAGTCGGTTAAAAATTAGAAATATTAACATATTTGAAAAAAACTCCCAGCGATACCCACATATATAGGCTGTTACAAATTCGAGGAACACCATTAGGATCTGGAAAACGGTAAGAGATACAGGGTTGATTAAATTGGAGGCAAAGTTGCGCATTCTTATGCTAAACAATATTCCGTTTTAAAAATTTGTAGCCGTTCCGGAATTATCCGATAAAAACCGAAATTTTTCAGAAACACTTTTTTTTCTCGGTTTATGTAAAGAGATATTTTAAAACTAAGGACACTATAACATTGCCACTTTTCCTGATCTATAAAATGATGTCACTAAATTTAAGATGCGACGTTTCGTCTTTGAGCTACCATCATTAACTTTGTTTTCCTAAATGGACGGAATATTTGGTTTTAAACTTAATACACTCATATTTTAATTCTAAATACAACGATATATCACACTTAACATTTGTGCTACCTTTCGAACCAAAAAATCACCATCCACCATTTTTTCCATTAAAAACTACGTTTTTATTCCAAACGATTTTGAAAAATTCCGTTTGAAGCTAGGTATGCATCCATTTATTTCTATTACTACTTATTATTATTCCTAATATTTGGTCTTAAACTTAATACACTCGTATTTTAATTCTAAATACAGCGATTTATCACACTTAACATTTATGCGAGGTTTTGAACCATCATTATTTACCATTTTGTCATTACAAAAACGATTTTCCCCCAAACCTTATACTTACCTGCAAAATTTCCGTTTACAGGTAAGTATGCATGTATTTTTATGACAGGCTACGATAAAGTTGATAGAGGCGTTTGATTAAATTAAATGCTTTTTATTACTACGTATAAGTAAATGTATGTAAATTACCTTAATTCTTATGGCTTGTTAGTTAAATTATAAATAAATAAATTTAATAAAAGGAATAATAATAATAAGTAGTAATAGAAATAAATGGATGCATACCTACCTTCAAATGGAATTTTCCAAAATCGTTTGGAATAAAAACATAGTTTTTAATGGAAAAAATAGTGGATGGTGTTCTTTTTGGTTTGAAACGTAGCATAAATGTTAAGTGTGATATATCGTTGTATTTAGAATTAAAATACGAGTGTATTAAGTTTAAAACCAAATATTCCGCCCATTTAAAAAAACAAAGTTTATGATGGTGGCTTAAAGACGAAACGTCGGATCTTAAATTTAGTGACATTATTTTATAGAACATGTGTCGTTAGTTTTAAAATATCTTTTCAAATAAACCGAAAAACAATAAAAACTGTTCGCAAAATTTCGGTTTTTGCCGGATTATTTCGGAACGGCTGCAAATTTTTAAATTTTTAAAACGGAATATTGTGAAGCATGAAAATGCGCAACTTTGCTCCCTTATACCATTTCCGAGATCCTAATGGTGTTCCTCGAATTTGTAACAGCCTGTATTTCACAATTATCACATTAGGATAGTATATTGTGTAACGTGAAGGAAATGCGATAAATTTCCGTACGATGGTGCAGTTTGTTGGAATACCAAAAGAAGGAAATAATCATCCGGAAAAAAAATTTCGACCGTGGCCCAAAAAGTGCATTGCCAAGCAACGCCTTCTATCTACAGGAATAATTTATTTTAGAAGTAAGGTGAAAATATGTAGATTTCTGTCCAATCGAAGAAAAAAATTATTAAAGGTAATGTAATATTTATGTTTTATCTAATTTAACGTTTTACCTTTTAATATCAGGATCCATAAAAACATACCTGATTACTCGGACTCCTACTAATACTAGCTCTGATGAACTCAAAGTACGGCAACACCGAGCCATAGCTGGTCGGTCTTTGCAGAATCAACGGTGCCCTTTCGTTTACTCTCGGGTTTCTCCGTAAGCCATGTCGGGTTTTTTCGCTCGATCGTTCGGTACTCGACGAACTACTCGTACTGCTTGGCTTTGACATTGAACGGTCGATTTATATTTATTTTATAAACGGGCTTTAAGATCGTATCGATTCAGAAGTGGGATTCGTAGACAAGTTACCTGATCTAGTTTAAAGCAAAACGGTGCCGCGCAGCACCTAAGTTATGACGAATTAATTACCAAAAATTAAAATATGCAAAACATTGTATTAATATCTTCTATAACAAATTTTGGTAGTAACTGGATGTTAAGTCTTTTCATTTTTAAGGACCAGCGTGCCAGACCTACCATTATAATGGTAGATCTACCATTTCTTCGATGTTGATACCTGCAGAAATTTAAAACCTACCATTCTACAATTTTTTACTATGTTTTAGCCTTTAGTGTATTTTGTTTGTGTATTTAATATTTTTAACGTGTTTTCGGTTTTTAATATATTTTATTATTTTGACTACTTTATATTTTTATTGAATATTTAAAAAAAAATTAATTAATATTAAAGCACATGAAGTAAAACTAGAATGACTAGAATTTAAATAATAATCGTCTTACAATAAACACTAACAACATTAACACTTTTTAACTTGTTATATATTACATATGGATGCTGTCTTCTGATGGCAAACAATCAATGCTTTTTATCAATTTCCTAGCACGGAGTTATTATTTCTTGTGACTTAAAACTTGTGTTTTAATATCACAGGGAATATAGTTGCTAAGGAGTTAAAGAATATTTTTAACTAAAATATAAACAATTTATTGTCTACCTTGGTTTGCGGTAGAGCCCTTTTTTTTGGTTGTGCAAAAATTTCATTGTCTCATCTACCATTTTTTCTTTTTATGAATTTCTTTTTATGAATCTGGCAACACTGTTTATTATTCTCTACTACTTAACCGTAGAAGGATGTTAGAACATGATGTACCAAAATTACTTCTTAATAAGTGTATTTTTATTTTTGAACAGTTAGTTTTCTAGAAATATTTTATTTTCAAAAATAAACCATTTTTTAATTGTATAAGCTACAAAAAAAATGTAAGTATTTTATATGGTTTCCACAAATTAAACGTTTTAACAATAGTAACTGCAAATTTTCTATCCTTAACGCGTCATTTACCTGTATTTGCAATTTTAATGTTTGGATATTAACTCGGAATATCTACAAGTTACTTAGGGCTGATAAGAAAACATTTACAAACACTTGTCGATTTTATCACAAAAACTTTTTGCTTTCTTTAAATTATAAATAAATAATAATAAATTCAAAAATTCACAGTTCGTACATAGGTACTAAAAACAATAATTATATTGATAACATAACAATTTGTAAGATCGATAAAAATAAATCGGTGCTTGCATGTTTCACATCCCTCTTAGTTATTTTGTTGAAGGTCAGTTGGCATCCACTATTTTATATTATTTGTATACAGGGTATTTGAAAACAAACGCGAAAAATTTAAAGAGCTGATTTCTTGTTGAAAATAAATAGAGCAGTCGACAATTCTTGAAACAAAAAAAATTAGGATAAAACACATTGTAAAAGGTAAAGAATATAACAAAAGTAAAAGAAGAAATAAATTAGGGGCGATCTAAGCTCGGAAAGGGGAAGGGAGGGTATTTAAGGGGAGAGTAAGGTTTTAAAACTTTTTTACATTTTTTAAAATACATTTTCTAAATGAAAAACATTTTAAGAACACTGTGTAAAAATTTAAGATTCATCGAAGCAAAATTAACGAAGATACGAAGGTTTAAGTAACCACCTTATCCATGACTCTTATGTACGAAGCTCACTTTAAAGCGCTTTTTCCACAACTCACGTTTTTACAGTCGATGACCATTATAACTTTAAAACTACTGCATCGATCTCTTTAAAATTTTTACCTTTATTTCTTTAAATAATTTTCGAGGTAACGCTGAAGGTTTTTTAAGTTTTCTAATATTTCTAATTTTAATAAAAATGGCTGATATGCTTCCTAAAAATTGCATTTTTCACTTTAAAGTGCTCCCAAAAACAATAATCTAACAAACAAACTTAATTTTTTTATTTCACATGATCCAGCACCGAGATATGATGGTCACCGAAATCCACGTTTTCGTCGAGACGTTTTCGAATTACTGCTGTCATTACCGTATTTTTTAAAAAATTTAACAAAAATTTTACACAATATTCTTCTAATATTATATTTTAATGTACCATTAAGTTTAATCGATAAATATTGACAGTTTCGTCAAAAAAAAACATAAAAATGTACCTATTTGAGCATGAATTAACCTTACCCTTCCCTTAAGGGTAAAAAACGGGGTTTCCTGATTTTCGGCAAAAGTACAGTTGTAGTAGGTAATAATAAGATCTTCAAAGTTTGTATATACACTTTTAAATAAGACTTCTTCTAAAGAACACATAATAAATTTACGATGTTGTCATAAATTGATATCATTTAATATAATGGTTGGTTTAGAATTATTTTATTATATGCTTCTCGGACAAAACACTTTCCCAAAATACCGCGTATGTGGTACGTGAAACTATAATTGTCTTTGGTGGTACAAAACTATACGGAATAAAATGTACTTTTAGAATTTGCTAACAAGACACCCTTGTTTCATTAAAAAAGGAGTTATTATCATAAATAGGATTTTGCAAACTTTGACCCTGCCCTCAGAATTTGTAAAAGACAAAAGATGATTAATTTCCTTTTTCCATGGCTACTTGACTCAAAATAAATCGTTCTTGCTTTATCATTGCACTCTAGATTGAAATTTGCCTAAATGTAAAAAAATGACATGTAAGGTGTCATTGTATTCAGAATGTCATATTCTATTGAAATAAGAAAAAATATACTGGTGGTACCATTTAAAATTTGAAAGTAGCAGTCACTTCCAGTTAAACCGGAAGTTATCGCAAAAAATTAAATAGATCAATTAATCCACAATTATGTCAAATAATTATATACCAAATTTCATTTTTTTATATTAAAAGGTAATAAAGTTATAAGGGGGAACCGTCTGTGAGAAACACCCGGTATAGACTAAATACATTTTTAATATATTCAAATTGTAATTACAACTTTTAAACATCCAATTAGTCCAAAGTACAACATACTCGACAATATAGGTATCTATAAAATCTTACGATTTTTATCTTTGGGCATCACTTAAGTGCTGCGCAGTAGGTATAAGTTCTTCCGTAAAAACACCGTTTGTGCGCATTCACGCGCACCACTACCCGAATCAAAGCAACTACCGAAAATTGCCTTATCCTTATCATTGTGGTTCCATTCGTTTTAGAAACAAATCACGACGATTACTCCGATAACAAATGACGTATTAAAAACACACATTGTCGCCAATTTAATAAAAATAAATTATTATCCAGTCGTCCGTGAATTAAACAAAACACGGAATAAGTGGTATTTGACAAGTGACAAACAAATGAACTCGTATTTGCACGGCACACTTGTAGAAATGAAACATCAAAATGCACTGAACTGGTTTGAGTTTCTTTTAACTATAAAAGATATTTATGGTAAAATAGTGTTATTTACTTGTAACTTTGTTACGAACAAAATATGGTAAAAAACAAATAAATATCGTAAAGATAGCGTAATGTAAGACAAGTATAGAAATATTTCCATAGTCTACTTAAGTTCATTTAGATTACGATGTAAGCATATTGTTATTATAAAGTAAATAAAAATATTTTTATCTATTATTACAATCGGCGTGTATTTTTATCGTCTTTTGCCCCTTTTTCTTGGCCTTGACAAATTGTTAAGGACGAAATTAAATCAAGCGCATTTGCATATAACATTATAATACTTAAAATTTAAAATACTTAGAAATGTTGGATAATTCAAAGATTTATAATTTAAAAAATATTTTTTTTTGACAGATAAGTCCTATGAAGTTTGACAGTACGACACTGACTTGTGTGCAACTTAATACTGAATTTCATTTTCCATTTTTACCAATTGCTAAGATATGCAGGGCCGCCGAGAGCCGTATTAGGCCCTGGTACAAGCAAAAGTTACTGGCCACCTTATTTTAACCAAAAGAAAAAGGTCCTTACCAACGACGAACCTATATTCCCTGTTTTTTTTACCTATTTCATCCCCTATTACCCTATTATTCCTTACGTTCATCACGGCGCGCGGGCCCCCTATTAGTCTGGGTCCCGGTAATTTGTACCGCCTTCAACGCCCTCTCGTCGGGTCTGAACATATTATGATACTACATTTTCGGGTAAAAGTACTGAGGCGCTTAAATATCTCTAAAACAAAACCCCTTGTTACTGTGTTTACACAATTTGACTTTGGAAAGTTTTTGGGAAGTTGAATTAAACAGTGATATCGGCATTGTTTATTATCAGATTTTTAAGTTTTGTGACAACTCTAAAAAGATTCCAAATTTTTTAATTAGGTTTTTAATAGTAGTCGAGATATGACAACACCGCCTTTTTTATTTAAATTTTGGATATTTAAGACTTGAATTAGAGAACAGTATCAACTTTCTACATTATTTCTTGGAGAGTTTTTAATAAAATCCAGGGTGAAAATTACCTAGACATTTAACACAAGTTGTAAGCTAAAATTTTTTAATATTTTATTTCACACATCCAATAAATAAATAAAAAATATTTAAAAAGTGCGATTCTAACAGCAACAGCAACAAGCAAAATATAACAAATGTCATAATGCACCAAAACTGTTCAAAAAGTATTCAATAGAGGGCGCTTAATTCAAATTTCCCATGCCAAGAACTCCTTTAAGAATGGCATACCAGCAGTAAATAACTTAACACATCTGGGTAATGTAAGGAAAAGAGACAATCTAACGTGAATACCCGCATGTAAACATTTCTGATTGGATTAGTCACATAGATCGTTTGTTGTTACTTTACTAGCCGATATCCCAATACCTATAAGCTTAACCGGTAGACAAAAATACTGTTCGTAGAGAAATCACAAACTAGTGTTGCCAACTGTTCCCCAGACGTATTTGTAAAATCTGATTGGCGCTGACTAGTTTGTGATTTCTCTACGAACAGATTAATTATAAGGGAATATTTGGCCACATACCTTGGCCATATTATTTAACACATTTATGACATGATAATTAAGTTTGTGTAATATTTTTTTAACACCATCAAATTATTTTACAGCACTTGGTAGACTTAAAAAATTTAAAAAGTAGTGAGGTAACATTTAAAAAGTTTTTTTAATCTGCTTTTTAAAAGAAATGAACTGCGCCATTCTTCTTATCTACAAGGGGAAGGTTCAAGTGTTCACTATCAGAAACTCTAGAATAAAGATAAAAAAGCAAATCTGGCGCATTCGTCAAAAAGTACAAAATTTTTAGAAAGATGAATACATAATATGTACAGATATTAATTTGCAATATTTTTGAATTGTTGCACCCTACATACTAGTACTGGTCCAAGATCCGAATAGAAAGCGACCTTCACCCATCTGTTTACCAGATAAAAAATATGATATAAAAGATAATAATTAAACAAAGGTATCGCCATTGGGTAGCCTTAAAAATTAAGGTGGATAAGGCTATGACAAATTAAAAAAAGTTTTAAAATTTTTAAGTGACCCTGTATGTCAATTTTTTTTATTTTACATAACAGTTTTCATATATTGGTAATTTTATAAATAAAGTTGTATAAAATTTTTAAATTTGGTACATTCTGTATTAATTAAAAACTATATTTTTTAAAAACTAGCATTAGCATATATTAAAAAAATAGGACTAGCCATTATACTAGGTGTGTCGAAAAGTTTAAGGTTAACTAACTAAATATAGCCTTAACCATATTTTTTATTATATAAAACAGTTTTTATCCGGTAAACAGATGGGTGCAGGTGGCCTCCTTTTCGGACTTTCTACTATATACAGGGTGTTTAACATACGAGGAACAAAATTAGGATCTCAGAAACTGTAAGAGATACAGGGTTGGTTAAATTAGGGCAAAGTTGCGCATTTTTATGCTTAACAATATTCCGTTTTAAAAATTTGCAGCCGTTTCAGAATAGGCATGATGACAGTTTTTTAAAAACTGTTCTATGATATTTCAAAGTATATGCTATTTCCAAAAATATATTATCTTTGCAAAAAACAATTGTTTGGTAAGAAAAAAAACGATTTTAATTTGAAGTTTAAAATAACCGCTAAAACAAACATTTTATCATGGTGTCGCTGCTTTTACATATACAACCGTAGTATCAACAAAACAGTTCTAACATAAAATCATCATATTCAAAACAAAACGCTTTAATAATTTCCGCTACAATGGACGTGTCAGCGGATTTTCTGCGCGTATTTTCAATACGTGGACAGCCGGCTTTACGCAGTTTATTTACTCGTGACGTCATTCCTTCTGATTGGTGTTTTGGGATTTATGACGGGATTTTTATTTTTATAGATTTTATAAAAATAAAACTAAAAAACTTTAAAGATGGATACCCGGTTACCGAAAAATTTTATTTTAGATTCTTATTACGAATGGCGCCCCAAAAAACCTCCGTATGCCAAAAAACATCAAAATTGGCGTGATGTCTGATAAATAAACAATTACCATTAAATGTAGCACAAATATCAAGAAAATGTGGTTTAATTGTTACAACTCTAAAATAATCATGTTTATGACGTTTTTACATTTTTATTACTAAACATAATTTCATAATTTGTTTAGTAGTTTAGGTATTAGGTGTTATTTTGGGAACAAATCTCCTTATAATGTTCTTAAAGTAAAACATTAATAAAATAAATTGGTAAACTTAAGGACTAAAACATGATTACTTTTTAATAACCTAAAAAATGACAAAGTAAGTATGATACATAATTCTTTTAGAACTGAATAAATATATAAGGTGTCCCGTCTAAAATGCAAAAAATATATAAATAAGGCAAAAATACCTTAAAAAATATAAAAAGCAAAAAACAGTAGAAATTGAAAAACACGGTGTAGAGAATAAACGACGCGATGCAAGATAGCGAATTGCCGTTATCACTAGTAAATTTGGGTGGTGGTGGGTCAGTTTTTGTGTAAAACAAACAAAAAACAAGTTTCCTACAAAAAGCATATGATCTGGCCCACCCAGCTTCAGCCTTCAGCATTTTGAATTTTGGATAATACAATGTGTCTACGTAAGTTGGCGTCATATGGAAAACATTTTTATTATTAATTTTAGGAAAAGAAGTTATTTTTCATAAAAAATTCTGCATGGTCCAAAACCTAAAATATAATAATCAGATATGAAATTGTGTCAGTCATCTACAAGGTTTGGCCAAAAATGTAATTTTTTAAGGGTAAAGTACTCTAAATATTTGATAATATTGAAAATTGTTATCAAGAAAAGAATTAAATTTACTTGCAAATTGCACATTTACAATTTTGTTCATTTCTGATTTTTTTTTGTAGGAAAATCTACAAAATTTAGGTTTGTACATTAGAGCATTGTACATTCTTCTTGTTTTAATGATAATAGATTAAACAAGTTTATTTAAAACTATCCCATGACATTTATAAGCATGAAATGTAATGCCCTAATGTAAAAATCAATCCAATAGTAAAAAAGCCACAAGCGTCATACAAGTAAGGACGGCAATCAACTATCGCTGTCTAAACGCGTCGTTTACATCGTGTGAGAGCAACAAAAAGGAGAATAACTGAAAGTGAGACAGAAGTGATGACCGCCTGGCATTTTTATTACCGGCGAGAACTCTACAAACCTAAATTTTTAGAAATATCGCAGAAAAAAAAATCAAAAATGTATTTTTTGAATTAAACAAAATTGCATATTTAGAAGTAATTTTAAATTTTAAACATAATTTGTTTATAACAATTATTGATATCAGAAAAAATACAGGTACTTTAGGCAAAATTTACATTTTTGGCCAAACCTCGTAGATGACTAAATACAATTTGATATCTGATGATTGCTTTTTAAAGCAAAATAAAGAATATCTCTTTTTCATAAAATTAATAATATGACGCCAACTTACGTAGACACACTGTATTTTGAAAATACTCTGTTTTTGTAAATTCTGAATAGGACAATATTTTTTAAAATAATAATCGTTAAAAATCCATTTTTTGACGATTTCATTTACAAAAATTTATAAACTATAATAATAAATCGATATTTATAACTAACAATGATAAATTAAACTAAATAAAAATAAGCATTAAATAGCCCTGTTTGATAAGTATCCACTGATATGCTAATTTGTGGGATCGATACGTTTTTGGATGTCAGACAGATAAGAAAAAACATCAATTAACTGATTTAGCCCTCAGACATGTTTAGATGCCAAGCATTTTATAAAATTTGAAAATATTAAAAAGAAAAATAATGATCCCATTATAAATATGAAGACCACACGGGAAAAACGATGAATGTTTAAAAATAAGAAATGTTTAGGGGAGTGCTTTTTAACATTTGATGTTGAATTGTTTTGCAGTTTTCGATATCTTTAAAGACTTTTTGAATATGATCCTTATATTCAATAATACTACTTTCTTGGACTTTCAATATCTTTATTTGTAAGTGATACACGACGTTTCGGATGGTATCTATCTCCAACCGTGTGATGATGATCTTTATTCTTATAGACCAGGGTAGATAATTTTGGAAACAAAAAAATATAGTAGGATGAAAGTCATTGTAAAAGGTAAAAAATATAACAAAAATAAAAGGAAAAATAAATTCCAGGCGATCTGTGGTCGGGAAGGGAGAGAGGAGGGGAGTTTATGGGGTAAAAATGGGTTTTAATAATTTCCGGCAAAACTACAAGCCCTCCGAAAAAAGTTAAATGGCAATGTTGTAGGTAGTAAAAAGAACTACAAGTTTTGTATTTACACTTTTTACAAACCCTCAAATTTTATGTGAAAATTTTCAATAACTAAATTTTTGGTTTTTTAATTTTAACTTTTATTTAAAAAAATACAAAATTTGGTAAGACCTTACCTTGGTATGTTCCAAACACACTGCAATTTTTTTAAATTAAAATATTTATTTTTCCAGCTATTTTGCCTTAACATCGAAAAAGTACCCTATTTTTAATCAAAAATTCACGTGTCAAAATATTGGCTTTTTCAAAAAGTCGGTAGGCCTTTTATTCATTAAATGATTTTCACCACCATTTTCAATGGTGTAAAAAAATATACATTACCACAGGAAATTTTCTCAGAATATGAATTTCCATAGGACTAGTATTTTGCTGGAAATCTACAAAACCCGTTTTTACCCTTTAAAACTCACCCTCTTCCACTTCCTGACCTCAGAATATCTGTAATTTATTTTTTCTTATATTATTGTTATTTTCTCTACATTTTTTAATATGTTTTCATGCTTCTATATATTTTTTTGCTTTCAAAAATTATCGACCCTGGTCTAATAATGATTTAAAAAAAATCGGATCCGAAGTTTTTGCATTTCCTAAGAACATTTACCATTGTAATGTACACTTTTTTGTTACACCATTAGAAAGTAGAGATATTAACTACCAAAAAAACACCTACTTTGTTCCAAAAAGCCGATATTTTGACACGTGAATTTTCGATTGAAAATAGGGGTACTTTTTAGATATTTAGTCGAAATAATGTGAAAAAATAATATTTCAAACCAAAAAAATTACAGTGTATTTGGGACATGCAAGGGTACATTTTCACCAAATTTTGTAAAAGTTATTTATTTTTGGTAAAAGATAAAAATAAAAACCAAAAATTTGGATATTTGAATTTCTCACATTTATTTTTGGGATACGTAAAAAAAAATGTTAATAAAAAATTTGTACATCTTTTTATTGCCTACAACTATGCAAATTAACTTTTTTCCATAGGACTTGTAGTTTTGCCGGAAAATGAGAAAAGCTGTAGTTTTCACTTAAGCCCCCCTCTCCCCCTTCCCGACCTTAAATTGCCTGGAATTTATTTTTCCTTTAATTTTTGTTATTTTTTGTACTTTTTAATGGGTTTTATTCAACTATATTTTTTTTTACTTTTTATGTTGTTTAAAGGCTATGGCACTAGTCTATTATTAATATTTCCGTTTCTTTCGGTACTAAAATAAGCATCAACTCACGAGGTATAATATGTATATTGCAAAAATATCATTTTATAAAAAAATTGACTCTTATCGTTTTTCCGTTTGGCCTTCATATGGAAAAATTCACTTATGCTGCCTGTATTGGGTTGCACCTTTTCGTTGACCTTGCAAACTAAAAGGCATAGAACAAATCTGATTACACAATTTCGATTTTGATTTTTAAAACAAATTCAGTGGTGTAAAAAATCATGGCTAACTTGATTCGTTTTTGTGGTACAGAGTTTTTTTCAAATTTTATCAATTTGGCCAGGTACTTGTAACCCGCTTGATATTAGAGATAGGTCAACCCCAGGTCGAAATAAAATGTTCTGTTTAATTTTGTACAATTTTTAAGATTTGTGTCACCTTAGTATTAAGTTACATTTTGAGTATCTGAACTCCTAAAGTTTTGTAATGTTTCAAATAATTAAAAAACAAAAAATTTAGGTGTATGATTATTTTTGACTCACTGCATATCAAAATAAAGACTGAATTTATTCTACAATAAATAATGCAAAATTGTATGTAATAACACTTCCACTAGTTTAAATAAACACCATTATTATGTTTAAAAAGTAAACATGTCTGAAAATTTCAGAATGATGCCAATAAAAATGTAAGAGCCAGTGTTAGGTAGTAGATAGTTTTTTGACTGTGTTCGTAACACAAAATTAAATCTACATTTGGTAATTTCTTAAATTTTTTAACCCGCGACTCACTGTGCAATACACCTCTACGAATTTTGTCTTCAAAAAACATATTAAAAATACATAATTTATATACAAAAAACATAATTTAAGTCCTGGTATTTGTGCTCAAAAAGCAATATTGGTGTACAGCAAGGAAGGTAAACTTTCTAATAAGGAGCGCTCGATTTTTATATTTGTCCGAAAATATAGGTTATGTTTGTGACGTCACCTTTTTGCCATAATATTTTTTATTTGACAAAATAAACCAATACTTGCATACCATAAAATAAAATAAAAACACAAAAAAAATTGTATCTTACCCTTAATAACGATTTAAACGTAAATTCCCTGTAAAAAATATCCAAAGGTCAGTGACCCCTGTTTACAAGTTTTAAAAATCTCTGTAACTGCAGTACTAATAACTATTTAATTTAACTATAAGCAGTAAAAACTAAACATATATAAAAGTCCAATGACTAAAAGGCAAATAATAACACCAAAACCTCGACAAAAACCTTCCAGTACGATTGTAAACAAAGAATTACGGGAAAAGATTACGTCACAAAATTTAGCGAACATAGGCCTAAATGGGATCGAGCGCTCCTTATTAAAAAGTTTATTTTCCTTGGGTACAGTCTGCATTCATCCATTCCTTGTTAGGTTTTTAGTGCAGGGTTGCCAGTGTCAAGCCAGCGTTGCCAATATGCATGATGACAACATTCAAAAATAACCATTATTTTGTATTAATTATCGTATAAAGTAACATTTATAGATTATAAAAACCCGGTTTATTTTGACAATATAATTTAAATTAATATTGAATTTTTAGAAGATTATTCTATAAAATTTATAGCCCGCTATAAATCCGAAAACACCAATCAGAGCGAATGACGTCACGAATATATAAGATGCGTTCAAAATCACAAATTCAAGATTTATTTGATGTGTTAGAAAACATTAAGGTACCGCATACACTTTACAGTTCCTTATTGATGAGCACCTTTTTTGCTCTTAAATTTGTTTTGTGTATAAAATTCCATTCACTTTTACTATCAAGGGGCCTCCACAGGCTCATTGCCCCAGGGCCTTTACACCTGTAAATCCGGCCCTGATAACACCAAGTTTGTTTACGTTTGAGCTGTTGTCATCAATACATCACAGTAAAAGCGCTAATATGCGGTTTGCCAAATTTAATTTTTTCCACTCTAAACTTACTAACCACAAGTAATTATTGGACAAGCTTATATTAAAGGATTTGGTATTATAACTTTTTAAATAAACAATAAATATATTTCTATTATTTTTAGATATGATAATAAGCTAAATATGTTTAAGAATTACTAGTTATTATTTTTTTAAGGCTAAATTCTTAAAATGTGTGGTTATTTGTCAAGCCCGGCAACGCCGCCCGCGGGTTTTTACTCATATCGTAAACTAAACATGAATGAACGCTTACTGACGCTTGCGAGTGACGCCCTCTCATTTGACAATATGGCCAGTGGCTTAGCTAGAGGCTCTTACCTCCAAACGGGGTCCTTTCCAATATATTATATAGTTTGTGTGGTCAGGGTCCCCCTTTTTTGACTTTTTTCTTAGTCGAATAAAGTTGAAAACGAAAAAAAAATTCTTTTTTCTATACATACACTCTTTTGGGGGCCTCTTCTAACTGGGGGCCCGGGTGAACTGTCCCACCTCGCTACGCTATTGAATTTGGCAAGCCAAAAGTGATCAAATAAAGCATTTTTGGCGTTTTTTGATAATTAGAAAGTGAATATTGGTACTCATTTACGCACCTCACTTTTCAAAGGTAAATTCAAGGACATCACTTGATGAGTTTGTAATGTCTTTAACAGCTTACAATCATCGAATATTTAAACTTAGTTGGTTGCCCAGCGACCCAGAGTGTAGAAATATATTATGAATTCGAGCTTTAGAATTAGAAAATAAAGTTTTACCCAAAAGCTTAAACATATGTGGGGAACATTTTAGAGACAAAATTAGAAGTGATGGCCTTCGCCTCTTAAAGAAACGATGCAATTTCCGAAAAAATATAAGAATTGCAAGACCTTTTGCTTTTACATTGAACGCTATTTTGTACATTTTATGATAATATACTTTTGTCAAGTGTCAGAGTATTATAAACTTTTGTGTTGTACACGTGTTTTTATATTGTTTTTAAATAGTGTTTTTTCTCTTAATTCATATTTGTAATTATAGCCCTTTGGTTCTCTACTCAACACTGTTTTATTGTAAACAATCTGATACACCGTTTTACACCTAAAAGCGTTTGAAATTTGGCATAAATTTGCTATATTTAGAACGGTTCGGCCAATTTTTAAAAGCAAACTGGCGTTGAGCAGATAATCAAAGGACCTTTAAAACGAGGTGCCACATGACCCCTTTTCCATTAGAAAGAAAAAGTTGATAACGCCCCCTTGGCACTAGGCCTCGTGACCATAAAAATTTTGATGTCAAAAAGTAGTTTAAGTGACACCTTTTTATCCAAATTTTATCCGACTTCGATATCTTGTCCCGTTCAAACATGAAGAGGAAGGGAGCAATTTTAAAATCCTCACTGTACATAAACTCTTTTAAAATTCCTTTTCTTAGTTTATGGTTATTCTTACTTATTTTTTAAGTACAGTACCCGAGTTATAATCGAATTTGTGAAAGACTTTATTGATGCTGTGTATACCTAATAACAAATGATATCAATAAAATCAATATCCTTAAGTTATATACAACAAAGTATAAGTATATATCTAAATTGTAATAATATACAACGAGAAATAAATATTATAACACAAAAGCCAAGTATTAAAAACATATATGATCCAAACAAATGTGCTTTATCTTTATAGCTAAAAAATAACATACTTCAGGTGTGTTATAATTCTATGTACTTTTGTATAATTCAAATATAAATATTTGTATTAAAAAAAAAGTTTTTAATTTTTTACTATCAATAATAAAAATCATTACTTATACTATTATGGGGATGCCGCAGCACGCTAAATGAGCAGAACGGCGATTCGCTGCAGTTTTTTAAATATTTGTTTGAGAAAAAGTTGTATATTGAAAAGTTTCTTAAAATGATCCAAAGATTATCGGAAAGTTGGTTATTTTTACGGTTTTGTAATTTTGGGAAATTTAATGTGTTAATTATTACCATTACCAAAAATCAATTAACTTTCCGATAATCTTTGGATCATTTTAAGAAACTTTTCTATGTACAACTTTTTCTCAAAACAAATATTTAAAAAACGGCAGCGAATCGCGTTTTAGCTAATTTAATGTGCTACGGCATCCTCTTAAAGGCTGGTAATGTTACGCCCCTTGGGCATACTATCGACCAAGGTCAAAAAGTAAGTCCGCCATTTTCATTTCTCGCTTTCTTCACCCCCCTTTGCCTATTGGGATTGTTGGCTTAATGTTTATCGTAAAATTATAAATGAATCGCTTGGTCCATTTGTCGTTGGTCTGCACTGACCAGTTTATATTGTTATTAAACAGTTGATATTTAAATAAAAATCGTCCATATTTTACACAACTTTAGTAAAATCAAATAAACACAAAGATACATTTTTAAACGTAAATATTTTGAAGAAGATTTAATTCAGGCATTTCCTATCATTTTTCAGTTGTTTAATACTGGTTTACCATTATACCGGGTGTCAACGAATTTATTAGACAAGCCATAACTTCTACAGTATTTGACCTATCAAAATGAGACTGACTATAAGTAAATAGTATGAGCAGAGGAAAGGTTACGCATATTTTTTACTTCCCATTTACTTCCAATTTATTTATTTATTTATTTATTGATACTCCTTACAAACACAAATAAATGTAATTACATGTAAGGGACTACATACTTACAAACTAAATAACAAGTGCTAAATATCTAAAGAAAATAAATAATTTAAGTACAACAACAAACTGACTAGGGATTTAGTAATGTCCTTATTTCTTTCAAACTAATGTTAAAGATATCACAGTTATTATTGGACAAAACACTGTTGCAAGTGTTTCACAAATTGTTTAAAGGGGAGGAACTAGTTATGTCAGTCTTAAATGTGTCATATTTACCTAATCTTAAATTTATTTTAGGAACATGAAATTTAATGTAATTAATTATTGCAAAATCCCTGTATTTTATGCTATTTATTATGTAATACACAAATATTAGTGACTAAGTCATTCGTCTAACACAGAGTGACTGTATGTTAAAGGTAGTCAGCATATCCTTGTAAGACACCAATAGTGGAAATGCTGGGTACACGTTATATTGTTTGTAATAAAGATTTCTTTAAAAAAAATGTTGTAATCTTTTAATTAAATCTTTGTTGCATTCAGCAGTAGGTGACCAGATTACTGAAGCATACTCCACATGGGGTCTCACAAATGTATTATACAACTTTACAAGTGTGCTGATTCTATGAAAATGTTTAGTATTGGAATTGACTCCAATTTTAAATTTTTGAATGGAACACCCTGTATATTTTGTCATTTTTGGATTCCTGAATCAATTCTTAGTCAGAATATGACATTTTAAAAAGTTTTTAAGCCTACTTGATTTTTTTAGAGTCATTCATATTATTGCATATAGGCGGCCATGATTGGACGCAAAATAATCTAGTGGTCCTAGTTGATGTTAGAAAAATACAAGCGCAAAGTTTTAGTGACTCATATGGCAGATAGGAATAAAACAATTTGGCAAATTGACATTTTGACAACCCCTTTTTGGACAAGCACTTTTCAAATAAAGAATTTTTTGACGAATCTAACGGTACCAATTAATTTGAGATCGGAATAAAAATAAAGTCATAAATAAAGGATTATAGCCACCGAGATGCAATAATACAAATGACTTTCAAAAAATCAAGTTGCGGAAAATGTTAATATACACAGGGTGTTTCATTAACAAATTTAAAATTTGAGTCAATTTGAGTAACCAAAAAGTGAAAAATATGCCTCTCCCATTCTCATTCCTTTTACCTATACCAAGTCTCATTTTGATATGGCTAATACTCTAGAAGGTATGGCTTTTCTAAAAGATTCTTTGACACCCGGTATAAAAAAAGCTATTAATAAAAAGTTACCTCACTATTTCTGTTCTTTCCTCTGAAATGCATATCCATCCATTTACCCGGCAATTGCTTGTAATGCACCCCATGCCCATGACCTTCATTTTTCGTACTTCTATGGGACATTTTATCGAAAAAAACAAACACGCTAAACACCACGAAACTTAAAAAATGTTCAGTCCATTCAAAATTTATATAAATCAAAACAATCTTCAACGAAACTAATTTTTTTAGTAGGCTTTGAATTTAAACAAATCAATAAAAACAATTGGTTATTGTAGAGACCACAAATTGTCAGGTATTAAGATGTTTTTCAAGGCTACCGTGATTTATTGTCCATTTTCTAACATAAAGATGCACTTAAATGACACTTTTCAGTAAGTTACAGTTTAAACCGACAATAAAAAATACATTAAAGGCCAGATGTGTATTTCATAACATCAATTAATTAAAAACTTTATTGTTTCAATCAACACAATGAATCAGTGAAAACAATGCAGTGAAGATTAATAACAGATATATTAGTGGATTACGAACATTTTTCTTTCGCTGGAAAAACGCGTTATCTTTCCATCAAACAAAAAAAACACTTACATGTAAGTATAATGGAATTGACATGAGATAACTAATCAGATAGACAAAACTTTTATCACCAGTTTATCAATTGCAAACGTGTTTACGGTCTAATTTAAACTAACTATCTTATAACACCGCGTTAATTATTAGACGATCGACACCTTGACACGGGAATAAACCAAATTAAATTTATTTCGAAAAAAATACATTAGATTCAAGAGTGCGTTGACCAAAACAAACGAAAAAATATAAATTATTCGAGTGTGACGTGCCGAAAGCAAATTTCGCGGTTGTTCAATTAAAAGAAAATATTAACAAAGCTCACGGCAAATATTGTTAATTGTAAAATGCTTTAATTATGTGCTGATAAGAACCGACTAAATGAAACCCAAAAGGTAATATTTGATAAAGGTTTTTTGCGAACTAATATTTGAGTTCGCTAATTTATGGGTATTAATTAGTTAACTATTGTTTTTATGATGAAAACACTAAATTTTATTGAATATTAACTGTTACGTTGCAGGGATAGATAAGAAATAGTTTATTTAAAAGCTTTAGTTGTCCTTTTAGTACATTTTTTCCCAACATCACTGGTGTGAGGTAAGACGAGACGAAAAGAGAAAAGTATCCTCCTATTTTGTCTCGTTGATGGTTATATTGGGGGACCAACCCGTGAGAAACACTCGGTATAGAACTACTTGGAATGCTGACTATGATCAATTTTGTTGTTAGACATGGATGCCTAACAGTATAAGAGTTAGTGAACCCTTCGAGTAACGTTAGCCCTGTGAGGCTGGAAATTTGTTTAGTGATAAGTCATAGCATGCTAAGAAAATTATCATCTGGCAGGCATCAGCCGGGCACATCATCACCCTGTAAATTTTTTAAAGTTTAAAAAAATAATAAAAACAAAAACTTGGAGCTGTAAGCTTGAAATTTTTTAGGCTTTAGTTCATTCATAGTAAGGCTTGAAAGAAAATTGACGGGCGTTTTCAATTGAGCACAACTACCTGCCAGGCGAACTGAAAGGTGTGGCTGATTTGGATGGCCATATTTTCAAAACTATAAGAGATAGACATATCAAATGTGGTATTGTCTTAAAGCTCTTTTAAAGATCTTTTTAACGGTGATACCGGTGATAATATAGAGTGGAAAAAAGATTTTTTTAGGCACCCTGTATATTATATTGCCATTTAAAAGATCTTTAAAAGAGCTTTAAGAAATACCACATTTGATATGTCTATCTCTTATAGTTTTGGATATATGGCCATCCAAATAAGCCACACCTTTCAGTTCACCTGGCAGGTACTTGTGCTGATCGAAAATGCCTGTCAATTTTTTTCATCCTTTAGATTTACATACCCATTTTTATCAGCTGATTGACAGTGTTGCAAAATTGTTTTTCTTAATTTGAATCGCGGATATAAAAGGGTTTAGTTTTGCACTAACTTACTTAAAAAACAAAACGCTTTGGCAACATTGACAAACGCACCAAACATTTGGCTAAAATCCATGTTTGTCTTTTATTATAAATTAAAATAGAAAACATAAAATTGTCGACATAAAAATGATGTAAGAAAACGGTGGGACAGTACCGAAATAACTTTAAAGCTATAAATAAAAATTGTCGTTTGAAATAATTGCGTATAAATACTATGAATGAGTAAAACACGTGTAAGTGGTGAAATTAGGTATCCTCCTACCCACTCAGTAAAAAAACAAATGATAATACGATACCTCACTGCTAAATACTTTATATCCGTTTTAATTAAGCAGGAGAAATGTAACAAATTAAAGTCTTTTTAGATGAAACTGATTTAAATAGTAGATCATTACTGAGAAAACTGTATTCAAATGGTCCAGAAAAAAATAACTTCATATCGAAATTCCTCAACCTACGTTTAGCAATTTACTAAGTAGACACCTTACAGATACAGAGTGTTTTTAAAATTTTGTCAATTTGGCCGGGCACTTATAACTTTTTTTTAAAGATAGAAAAAATATATAAATAAAAGAGTGTTAGGGATTCTTATGTAGTGGTGCACCTACATATATTTGCTCTATTGCCTTCAGGGCCTGTCCAGTTAAACTGTATAAGGACGCATATGTATTCTTTTTTTTCTCTGTTGGGAGCTGCAAGTGGGGAAATTAAACTGGACAATTCCTTGGCGCAGAAGCCGTAGAAGTACCTATAAAAAGCGATAGATCCCCTACAGCTCGACGATGGGCGAGAGAAGGAATCCTTTCTGTAAGCAAGGGATCGTTAATAAGGCACACAGCTCTTCTTTAAATGAAATCAAGAATGCTCAGTGTTGTGGGGGATGCCATTCCCTAGATATAAGAACAAAATTCCAGAGGGGTTCGGATTTGGGATACATACACAGTCTATAAATTAGAAGGGTAAAAATACTATTTCGCTCGAAAAGAGAAATCCTAGCTTTTTTGAAGTCGCCGCAGCTAAAAATATAATATGTTTATGTCAGTTAAGGTCATTCTATTTAATAGTTTCGAAAATATGGCCACCACGATTTTTAAATGAAACACCCTGTATATTATATTACCATTGCAAATATATTTCAAAGAGCTCTATTATATGTAATATTTTTAAAGGCTTTGAAGAAGACCTTTCTACTGCTGATAAATATACAGGTTGTTTTATTAAAAAAAAAAAAAAATGTTGTGATATAACTTAAAAATAAAAAACAATAGAATAAATATAGGTAGGCCACTGAATTCTAAGTAAAAATGCTTAAAACATTTCTATTACAATTTTTTTTTCTGAAAAAATTAGGAAAAAGAGCTGTCAAAAAATATTCATTATGTGTCACCTAGACCCAGATATAGTGAAATCAAAGATCAGAGTTCCCTATCTATTAAAGAATTTGTCCAGTGGCTTTATTTCTGTAAATGAAAAGGAGTTTTGGACTGTATCCCTCAAAAAAAAGTTCACAAGTTTTTTTACTAAGAGGACTCTTGAAATAAATAAAGCTTTTAGCCATGGCCTGACATAATAACCCTTAAAGGTATGTTTCTCTTGCCAATCCATAAACCATTTAAAAAGCCACCTTAAATTTTCATAAAAACAACAGTTTTAAAAAATCAGATATTTATTTAGTTATTTAGTGTCCTTGGAAGTTCTTACCAAATGGGAAACTTTTTAATTATTAACATTACATAATTTAATTTAGAAACAAGTCTTTTTAGGCCACCCTGTACATCCAACATACAAATATTTTGGTGGAAATGTATATTCATCAAGTAGGACTTTTTATGAAGAGGCACTTTTTTCATAAAGTTAATAATTAATCATTTTCCATTTGGTAAGAACATCCGAAGACCCACTGTATATTCTGTCCATTTCCTGAATTATGGTCCCCTAAGTATATACAGTAATAAATTTGAATTTAAATTCAGGATGCAGGAAAGCTTCCTCATCTTGCTTACAAATATTTTTTTAAATTTATTTGTGACAGCCCATGAAGGCTAATGCCTAAGTTCCTGAGAACGACAGGTTGTCGGTTATTACATGTTTAACCCATCTTTACCCCTGTACCGTCAACCTTGTACAAGCACTGAAACATGCAGTATTTGCATTTCACATCATCATCATTTTATAGACAATGCGGTAGTGACACCACAAACGTTATTTTTATTTAGTTTAGTTTATTTATTTATTTATTTAAACCTATATTACAGGCAGTGCCCAAATAGTACAAAAAAAACCTTAAAGACTAATATAAAAGTCGTTTAAATTAAACATAATTAAAAACATATACTTATATACTTTCAAATACAATAACAAACAAAAAATAAAACAAAAATAAAACAAATAATTGTTAAAAACGATGATAAATGTAAAAATTACTCCAGACGGAAAAAGCGAAAAACCTCACAAAAACACAAAAGTAAAAAAGAGACAAAGACTTTAAAAATTAACATGAAAATCAAATAATTAGAATCAAACGTTTGTAACGACGGCCCTAATGACCTTCTTAAACGTATCCGGAGGGCACTTAAAGTTTAACTCCATTGGTAATCCATTTAACGATCTCATAATTGGGTCGTTACTACCTATGTCTGTTCTGATAGGGTTCAAGAAGAACAAATCTGTCTGCCTTGTAGAGCGAAGGGGGACCCTAAAAGTAAACAAACTCAGGAGTTCGGAACAGTTGACGAAGTTATTAATAACTTTATGCCCAAATGTTAAATCCTGCTGCACACGTCGATCCTGCAGGCTCTGTAGGCCGGTTAACCTTAGTCGTTCCGGATATGGAATATCGGAAATATTGGTAACCTCTGTCCTATACAATAAAAATTTCGTTAACTTCGATCGCTTAATTCTTTTGATATGCACATTATACATAGGGGACCAGACAACACAAGAGTACTCTAAGTGGCTCCTCACAAGGGCATAATATATTGTTTTAAGTGTCTCGACGTTCTTAAAGTCCCAGCACCGTCCCATAACAATTTTAAATAATTACTACCTAAAAATGCCTCCTATAAGGAATTTGTCGCTTTTTATAATTTTTTTATACAATGCCTTTGTTGACTATTCCAAAAAATAAATAAATATCATGCAACTAATTGAATGCCGTTGATTAAATCCATCGTCCTCTGTAAAAATCTCAGTATAAATGCTACTCACAATAAATTTGAAAAATAGGACATAATAAAGTATTATTAATTTATTAAAAAATAGTTTTTAGGATACAAGTGTAAATTTAATTGGTATATTCAATGTAAATTGAAACCATTGTATTATTTTTTTAAAATGCCGTAATTTAGTTGTTTATACTTTAGCAATGTCAGCTTCATTAAATAAACATTTTAAATTAGTGTATTTACCTACTTCTGTAAATACTCTTAATTTTGTATGTTATCTCACACCAAATTTTTTGGTAGTATGCAAAGTTTTTCCTGTTCATTAAAAATATAAATGCATATTAATGACACTTGACTAATCAGCTTTTTGCAATTTAGGATTTAAATCTATCAGACATTTTATTTAATCTTAATCCGCAATAGATTGTAAATTTATTCAAACATAAAGTTCATATAATTTTTTAAATTTAGCTTTGTCATTCTTCAGAATAAAAAAATATTGTATTCTATTATATTCTAGGCTAATTTAATCATACAATTGGCGTATTCCTTTTAACATGTAGAACCGATCTTCAAAACCGATCAGATCAGTTTAAAAAGGAACATCAAAAAGAATCGAAATTGAACCATTTGACAGATTTGTTGTTCTTTGTTTAGTTTGTATTTATTTTTGTGGAATTATTTAAACACAAGAAATTATAACATGTTTTTTTTTCAAACATTACCAAGTATACTTACTATTTGCCCTTTGAATTATGTCATTAGTGTCAGAACACTTCATGTCTCTTCTGTGATAATAATGCACGAGAGGCAAGGGGAGAGGTAATAGAATGATTCTGCCGAACAATATTAAAGGAACACAGTATGGTGACATTCCATAGGGTTCTAAACCATAGAAGGAATACACCAATTCTTTCCGAAGCATTGTCAGTAATACCATAATTACCTCGATAATAACAATATAAAGATCTTTGTCTTTTTTTAAAGATGGTATTAAAGAAAACAACAATTATTTGTTGTTTACTGTAATGATGCATAAGTACTTTTCATTGTTGTTAGTGTTTGATATGTATTCAATGGTTACAACATTTTAAGCTAAGTGTAATATAGATGTCTTTTAATATGTTTTTAGTATAGCCGGACATAGTTCCCTACCTAGGGTCTTTGTAACATGTTCAAGATTCATACAAATGGCATAAATTGAAACAAGCTTTGTAAGTATTCACAAGAATAAAATTCAAATAACGTTACTACTGTTTCTAAAAATAATCTGCATATTTAGGACCTGCCAACTATGTAGATTATTATGCTTGTAATCATAAGGCACAATTTTACACTAGTCCTAAAATAGTCTATTTTAACTCAGTGTAAAATAATTATCCACAGAAAAAGGTAAAAGGTCAGGGCAATGAAAAATTAAAATTTAAATTATGTTATGACTAAAATACTGCTTATTTGACAAATTTGTTATCTGCAATATAATGTACAAAAGTTATCAATTAAAAGACAACATGAAAATACACATAAAAAATTGGAAATATGGGATTTTTATTCATACTAATTAATTTAATTTGCTTATTTGAATTGATATTTTAAACACATTTCCCAGACAAAGCATAAAAATATGCCAAGGTCTTCTCCTGAAAATACAACCTTTTCCATTGAACAACAAAACCTTTTGTCACACAAACTCTACTTAATTTTTAGTTTAAAAATAAATTTCACATAAAATGATAAATATTGGTTAGTAAATATTATGTGTAGATTTACTTGATAAATTTCTTTGTAAACTGTAAAAACTAGAAAAGAACCTTGTCCAAAATATTAGGTTATGTGAATTACTTACCTATATCAGACGCCAATTTTACAGCTTAATTTAACTCAGTTGTTTAAAAACACTTAACTACAGCACTATTTATGGTTTAAAGTCAATTTTTCTGTTTGAATACACTATTTTGGGGCAGAATTTCAAAATAAACAGTTTCAAAGTACATAAAAACCATCTGATCTTTAAAAAACTACCACAGCTCAGCTGTTAACTATCAATTTCTGTTGTGGCGGCGAAGAGCAACGTGCAGCATTGTCAATTATAACTACGATAAAATTGAGTGTAAATTAAATGTTTAAAAGAAAAAGTTTTGTAAATACTGTGTTAATAAATGAAAACATAATTTAACAGTAAGTCTAATTAAATTAAAAAGAACTCGAAATTACCAAAAACAATGACTATTTTAAAACTAAAAGACAACCGGCAACGTTGCTTTGCAGGCCCGGATTAGTAACGTTTTTAAAATTATTATTTGCTTGCTTGCTTGTTTTTAGCGTTGTTGCTTGTGGTTGTTGCTCGGTAGCTGCCGGCTCAATTTGGGAACAATCTAAGCTTTGTTTGGCTCTTGACCGTGCAAAGACCGCCGATTGTTTCAAATTATTATTTTAAGCCGGCTGTCCATGAGAGCGGTTTTCCGCTCGCGGATGATAATTCGGCGTCGTGATTGGTTAGTGCAAATTTAAAATTGCGTTTCCCGCCATTTTCGACGCGGATCCGCAAAAAGTTAAGATGAAGTTAATTTTTTTGCGTTTTCCACTAGAGTGTGCGGATTTTTCAAATTAATAGCCAGGAACTATAACCTTGAACTTGTTAATGAGCTTGATGAGTTGTTGCTGCAAGACGTTAAAGATCCATTTTAAATAAAAGAAGTGTTATGGACGACATTGACTACACTTATTTTAATTATTTACTTTAGTATGATATTTGGCGAAAAAAAAGATATTTATCCCACTTCCAATACGACCAAAAAGTCAAAAAAGGTGGCACAGGCTTTGGGTTAGAAAAAAATTTTAGAAAGAAAAGTTCATAGCCAATATTGCACTTTATTAAAGGAGTTAAGACAACATGATGATGAAAAACACTTCAATTATTTAAAAATGTCAAAGGAGCATTTTGACAAATTGTTACAGAAAGTTGAGTCAACTATTAGCAAGTCATACAGTTCGTGAGCCAATAAGTGCAGGCGAGCGTCTAGCTTGTACTCTAAGGTAAATAGGTTACCAAAAAAGTGTATGTGGTAAATAAAAGACTAAGACAAGATATTAACCAAAGTTGCCTAATTTTTTACATAATAAAATTAAAATTGTTTATTATTATCCGTTACCCGAGCCATTTGCCATCCCTGCCATCCCACAGACAGATGATGATTGACATCTAGTGACCTTCACACCCGTAGTATCCAAAGAGAATAGACAAGGATAGAGGATCAATCGCCGTTTCGAAAAGTGGCACAATTTGAAGAAAGGGTTTGCGGGATGGCAGGGCATGCGCATACGCACTCCCAATGTCAAAATCGGCGGTATATTCAAAAACATTGATTTATTGAGTAAATAACATAAAACATTAATAAAAAGTGTGAAATGTGGTTTATACTGAAATTTATTAATATTTTAATGACTAAATATTGGTAATTTAGTGCTAATGGTGTATTAAAATCTATTTGGTAGAAGACTATTTTTCCTTAGATTGGAATAGGTTAACGTGGAAAAATGTATAGGAAATAAATTTTAGGGAAATGAGAACTGAAAATAAAAATCTAAATAGAATTATTTCTTGAAAACTAAACTTTTATTGCGAGATTACTTATTTAGCATAAAAAATGGTACTAAATGTAAAAGAAGTGTATAATTTTAAGAAATATATGAAAATAGCATGCTCAAACTTACCAACCAAATAAATTTTAGATTTATGTTGATCCTATTTAGTTGAAAGGTAATATAGTCTATAAGTTAATATTACCTACTTATACTAAGAAAAGCGTAGTAGGTTTCAGTTTCCATAGACCACTGTGCTTGGTCCATTTTATTCGATATCTACATGTTTTTTAGGTATGAGGAAGCAGATAAGATTGTAGGTTTTAATTAACAATGAAAATTTAAGTTTCCACATTACTGGATACTTATTTTGAAATAAAATACTTTTGTAAAAGAAGCTCAAAAATGCTCGTTATTGCAGAAAAAAATCCTAATCCTAAACATCTTTTTTCCACAAATTTTCAATATTGACAAAAATAAGTGTACTTTCCTATTAATATAAATTTATATTTTTTAAGATATTTCATATACCTACCACTGAAACAATTAATATTGAATGGTTAAATTTTTTCGTAAAATTAATAATAAGTTTGCCTTATGGTACGAACTTAAGTAGACACACTCTATATCTTGGTTTGTACCTTACTGGGTCAGTTATTAAGTTTTTTAAGTGTTTAGGCTTTAGGCCTTTTTATTTTTTCGCTTTAGTATAATTTTTATCACTATTAATACTTTTTAAACCGATCATTTGTCTGACTTTTACAGTTCAAGCAATTTTTTTAAATAGAGAGTGACGCACACAGAAATCCTCTATTGGTTCATTGTGCTTTTACCTCCAGCAAGATATTCATTAAATATATTTTACGGATGTATATAAAATATTAATGTATATAATGTTTTGTTACATAAATAAATCCTAGATAAAGTGTTAATTTGTTTTTATTCAAAAAAAAAAAAAAAAAATAACGTAAATAATTTAAAAAATAATTTATTAAAAAAACCCATAAATTTCCACAAATTTTGTTTCAATAATTTATATCTATAACACAGGTCACACGTAAAATCAAACCGAATAAAACACAAAACAAATATACAGCCACAACAATCACAAAACATCAGCCATATTGAACATGTGAAAGTCAAGAGTTTTGACATTTATAACAGCCAATAGCAAGCCGTAAAAACAACCTTCCATGCGCATGACGAGTAATCCCGCTGTGTTAAGTTAACCATCAAACCGGTGAAAGTTCGCAAAATATTTGGCTGATAGTATTGATTCAGACACAAAAATGTTACGGAAAAAGTACTGAAACAGAAAATTATAAATAAATCCATACTTTTAACCAAGCACGTCCTTTTTACCAACGTTAAGCAAGAATCAAATAAAACTTTGACGAGCTCTTTTGGTCGCTGAACACAATCACCAGTCGCAGGTGTGTGCCATTTCTTAATTGGTGGGGGTAAATCAACTGTTTCTCTCCCTTTCTCCATTCTCTTTGGTAGTATCAACCAAAGAAAAGTCTAACATAAAATCACCATATTCAAAACAAAACGCTTAAATATTTTCCGCTACAATGGACGTGTCAGTGACTTTAGTTTTAAATTGAATATAAGAAAAATCATCACAAGACCTTATTTAAAAGTATTTAATGGTTAAAAAATTAAAATCAAAGCCGTTTGCGCGATTTTAATGCTAATTTTCGTTACCACGTGGAATATTTAGTAGTACATATATAACTTCAATGCTCAAAATTTTTTGACTATAAAAATTCATTAGAGGGATTTCTTTAGAAATATTTAATAGTAACAAATTCAAATCAAAGCTGTTCGAGAATTTATCGCAAAATTTTTGTTACCCCGAAGCTGAAACTGGCAATTCAAATTAGGAAGTGGTCCAATGGAATAATATTTTTTTATCTTTGGACGAACCACGAAGACTAAAAGCCTAAATACTAACGTACCGTGGGTGTCTTAAGCGAGGTAAGAGGGAGTTTGGTGACACGGGACTTAAGTACTTGAAGATTTGGGGGAAAGGAAAGACCTCCGCGGGCAGCAGGTTCCACATTCTAGAAACTCTAGGGATAAAAGAACGAACAAAGTGGGAAGTTCGGGGTCTGTCCAGTTGGACCGTATAGGGATGCATACGCGCGGAACCACGAGTTTTTCTGTTGGGAACCGTGAGTGGAGGAACAATACTGGACAATTCTTCAGAGCAGAAGCCATGGAAGTACCTATAAAAAGCGATAGATCCCCCACAGCCCGACGATGGTCAAGAGAGGGAAGCCTTTCTGTAAGTCAAGGATCATTAATGAGACGAATAGCTCTTTGAATAGAATCCTTAATGCTTAGGGTTGTGGGGGAAGCCATGCCCCAGGTATGAGAACAATACTCCAAGAGAGGTCGGATTTGGGACACATATAAAGCGTATAAATTAAAAGGGAAAAAATACTTTTTGGCTCGAAAGAGAAATCCAAGCTTTTTGAAGCTGCCGTGGCTATAGATACAATGTGTTTATGCCAGTTAAGGTTACTTTCAAATGTGACGCCCACAAGATTGAAGGTGTCTTTGCTCGGTAAAACTTGGCCGCTCATAAGTAGAGGATGAGTATATGGTAACTCTTTTCGCGACAAGGAACATGATTGTGTTTTGGATGCATTAAAGTGGACGAGATTTTTGGCGTCCCAATCCAGTATTAAATTAAGATTCTGCGAAAGAGATATCTGCATCGCTCTGCGTTTGTTTTCCAAATCAGGTTTAGTGATGGGTTTGGGAACCTGAAAACTGGAGTGAAGGGTACTATCGTCGGCGAAACTATGAATGGAATTAGTTGTGGACGAGAGAAGGACGTTGATGTGAAGAAGAAACAATGTTGGTGCCAGAACTGAGCCCTGAGGCACACCAGCATTAACTTGGTAAAAACTTGAAGAATGGCCATCCACAATAACTTATATACGTCGATCAGATAGATAACTAGAGAGCCAAGTACAGAGTTTGGTTGAAAGACCATAGGAGGAAAGTGTATTAGGAAGTGCGGCATGTCAGACCTGGTCAAAAGCTTTGGATATATCAAGAGCAACGATCTGGGACTCACCTAGAAACTCAAGAGACTTATTCCAGCATTGTGATACGAAGGAAAGAAGATCTGCTGTAGATCTTTTGTGGCAAAATCCATACTGCCTGTTGTGCAAAATTTTGTGTTTTTCTAAATACTTAAGAATTTGTGAATTAATTAATTTTTCCATTACTTTACAAAGAACTGAGAGTATTGAAATTGGTCTATAGTTAGATGGAATATATATTATAAGATAGATCCTTTCTTGGGAATAGGTTGAACACGTGCAGCTTTCCAGCTGAAAATACCTGTGTGGTAAGAAATTTAAAAGAGCCGAGTTAAGATTGGTGCAAGTTCTGGAGCACATTTATTTAAAACGACCGCTGGTATGCCATCCAGCCCAGACGATTTCTTGGTGTTAAGGGAAGAAAGGATAGGCTTAATGTATTTTACCTTAAATATAATATCGGGAATTTTATGAGGAACCGCTGGAATTGGATGATTTACGGGAGGGTCAAGGGTTGAATTGGCAGCAAACTGTTTAGCAAATAGTTCTGCCTTTCCTTTAGCGGTAGAAATAATTTCATCTTCCAAAGTTAGTGGTGGGAAAGAACTGGTACAAAAAATCCTACTTATGTTTTTCGCAAAGGACCAGAAAGATTTGTTGCCATTTGAGCAAGAAAGAACTTTGTTTTTAGTACGATTGTCGAAGGAGTCTTTGGCTTCATAAATTGTTTGATTGTAGTAGTTTCTTGCTTTAATGCTCTCCTGTCGGTTTTCTGGACTAGGATCTTGTAGAAACTTCTTGTGAGCCTGAACTTTGAAAATTCTAGCTTTATCACAAGATTTGGAAAACCAGGGTTTGTTATTGGATTGTTTGGGGTTCTTGATGGTGCGTGGAATATAGGTTTTAATGCCCAATTGAATTGATTCGGTTAGTTGATTGCAAATTTTAGAAGGATCACGAGAAGAAAAGCAGATGGAATCCCAGGGATAGGTGGCAAAGAAGTCCCTTAGGCCATCCCAGTCGGCTGAGTTGTAGTGCCATACGGTGCGTGGTGGTATGCATTCATTTACCTCGGGATGTGCAGGGTAAGATATAGTAACTAAGCCATGATCTGAGCGACCTAGGGGAGCTGTGACAGATGTTTGATAGAGTTCGGGGTTGGTGGTAAGAAAGAGATCTAGGGGATTTGAACTATGATTTGGGACTCTAGGAAAGTAGGTGGGTTCCATAATAAGGTTGGTAAGAGAGTTATTGACTGCTAAGATTTCGGCTGCTCTGCCTTGGGGGTCAGTTTTTGAAGAGCCCAGCCAATCCTTATTATGGACATTGAAGTCGCCAAGCACGATTACTTCAGCCGATGGAAACTAAGAAATTATGCTATCGATCTTTGTTGAAAGAAAGTCAAAGAATTCGACATAGGAATTATTGGATGGGGACCGGTACAAACAGCAGATAAATTTAGTTAAAGACATAAGGGAAAGTTTGAGCCAAAGGATATCGGGCCTACCCGATTCAAGATTGAAAACTCGAGCACAAGCCAGATCGTTGCGGATGTAAGCACATACGCCACCATGTGGGCGAAAAGACGAAATAAGTTCATAGCCTGAGAAGAGAAGTTGGCTGGTTGAAGATTTAGAACTTATTTGAGTCTTCGTCAGAAACAGTAAGTGGGGCTTAGATGACTGAAGGTGATGGTGAACGGAGTTTATATTGGTGTTAAGCCCACATATGTTTGCAAAAGAAATTAAACTTCTCGATGAAGGCCTCCCGGATGCACCCCTCGTCCGGAGATGGAGGGGTATTTTACCTCCGGAACATTTTACTTCCGGGTGTGCCGTCCTCATTTGTACATAGTTTGGGGGTAAAAGGAAAAAAAGAAAAGAAAAAGAGGGAAGAAGGAAAACTGACTCACACACCCAGAACCCGAAACGTCCGTTAAGAGGAGAGCTCCTCTACCACCTACTAACTTAGTAGTTCATACCTTTAGTGCGCAAAATTTTGACTAATAAAATTTATTAAAGGGCTCCATTTAGAAATATTTAATAGTTAGAAATTAAAATTGAAGCCGTTCGCGAATTTATTGCAAATTTTAGTTACCACGAACCTGAAACTGACAACTAAAATTAGGAGGTAGCCCAGTGGAATATTGAATAGTTCATGCGCAAATTTTTTTTACTGTCAAAATTTATCAGAGGGCTTCATCTAAAAATATTTAAAAGTAAAAAATCAAAATCTAAGCCATTCGCGAATTATTTTGCAAATTTTCGTTACCACGGAGCTGAAACTGGCGACTCAAATTAGGAGGTGGGCCAGTAATAGTTTATAACATCAATGCACACAATTTTTTGATTGTCAACATTTATCAAAGGATTTTATTTAGAAAACTTTAATTGTAAGAAATTAAAATCAAAACTGTTTGCGAATTTTTTGCTTATTTTCGTTACCACGAAGCTGAAACTGGCAACAAAAATTAGGAGGTAACCCACTTAATTTATACCTTAAATAAGTTAAATTCTTTTCACTATCAAAATTCATAAGAGGGTTTTATATAAAAAATTTAATAGTAAGAAATTACAATTTTAGCCGTTTGCGAATTTAATGTAAATTTTCGTTACCGCGAAGTTGAAACTGCCGACTAAAATTAGAATAAATATCAATAAAATATTTTATATAGGGGAGTCATTGTGCATAAATAAAACTTAAAGGATAAACGTAAGGTAGTCCTAGTAGGCTGTAACTGCTTGGTTTAGTAATGTTTATTTAAACGGTGGGAGGGGGGCAATGACTGTAGTTTTGGAAGAATATACATAGAGGACCTATGTTTTAAAAAAATCTTATTTTGACCACAAAATATTTGTCCTGAATTTTGACTCACCCTAGTAGATATAAAATCGACTAAATTAACATTTTAGAACAATAATAAATCAAGCAAAAATTCATAAAGCACAAAAATCTATTAACTTTATTTTTAAAAAACCCTTGCCATAAAGCCTATCATATTTCGGAAATGCAAACAAGTAAATAGGGTGCGGACCACAGGCACCACCCTTAGAGCAGCAGTGTCTAGACGTACCACCCCCGTGACTTTTGTCGCCTATAAGACGCCTCTATGCTTCCGACTTACGATATTGCGAAATTCCTTAAAATATAGGTTTCCTTCGCTCTTCGCAAAGGTATGCGCTGTGTAATTAGTAGACGTAAAGCAAGTCATTGTTTGTTATTTTAAGTGGTTGGAGGTACATTTTTGTAATTAAATCGACAATTTTTTGTCAGTGGCGGACGAAAAAAATTATTTACAACCATGTATATTGTATGTAATGCAGTCCCGGATCTTCATTTTTTAGGAACCGGGTGAGGAGCGTCCTCACCTTTATAATCGCACCCCCTTGCCATTACTTGACGCCATCAGCTCTACTAAGTACAAAAAAAAACTGCATGTCGATCATGCACTAATTTTGAAATTTTGCCGTCTCTTGGTTTCACTCGGAGCAGACACCTTGCCATCTCCCCTAGATCCGGGGCTAATGTAATGTTAACATTTCCGACTTATTAAAAGTTTGAAAGTATCACTTTTTTGACTTTTCCTTTCAGCCCATGGGAGGAAAGTTACCTTTCTTTCCGTGGGTCGAAAGTAAAATAAAATTAAAGTTACCTTAGCAACCGACGCAAAAATTTAAAAATTTACCAGCTTTGTGTCACCTATACCCGCGATAAATGTCTGGTGGCGTAATTATTTGACAAATTAAAAATAATTTTAATTAGTTTAAAACCTCACCAAGTATCACTGGGGGGAGGGTTAAAAATGTGTTAAAAAATATCACGTGGGTAATGGACATTCCCTTACTGGACATGACCTTACAGGTCGCTAAAGAAGAAAACTGACAGGAAACGACAAAAATTATAACAATGTTATCATCACGCAGGACAGCAGTAGCGTAGCTAGGCGTAGGCGATGAAGTCGGTCGACTACGGCCCAGCGCCTGGAGAAGCCTCGCGCCTGAAGGGGCCTTGCGGCAACTGAAGGTATGAAATGTGACGTAGGAACTAACATAGAAATGAAAGAGTGCGGACGTTTTTTGGCCTGTAATTGGTATCTGGCATAAAAGGGGCCTCGCATCATTGTATTTCTTTAATCCTCAGGTTTTTTCGAGCCAGCTTCAAGAACTGCTCAGGAGCCAAGCGAGTTATTTGTTGCGGGGGTGAAAATGCATAAACCAAAATGCAACCCTTCGTTTAATTGACTGTATGTCTCGTCGACTCATCGATGTATTTTATTTTAAATGTAAGGGTTATCATTTGATCAATGTAACTTACCCAATTCACCTTCCGCCCACTCTCCAAATCCGCCACTGGACACGTGGTACTTAAAATAATCAACTAGTGACACGCGGAAGTAGCCCTTGGGTAATTTAGCACGGTTCTTTAACGCCTGTCTGCAGCCAACGGGCCACCTACCGCTGGCGGCCTTTTGAATCTTGTCACAGGGCCAAAACATGCCATTAGTCTAATGTAGGACGGTATAGGGTGGCGTCTGACGACAGCAGTTGAGATATTGAACGCATCAAATTGGTTATCGGATACATTTCTGAATAGTGAATCACTTGGACCAAGGCACTCTCGGACATTCCATGAATGATATCAAAAATATTTGGTGGGTTTTCTTGGTTTAAAAGTTCAGAAATACATGGTGTCTAGTAACTCTAACTAACTTAAGGGGTGATTAAACAATAAAAAATAAGGACAAAACTTCTAATAAACATGTATCCTAAACGCCTTTGTTTTTGAACTACGGCGTGTTAAAAATTTACAAAAATATTGTGACAACGTGTCACAATATCGTTTTTTTATAGTAACATTTGTATTAATTTCGTTTTTTTTTTAATTTTAAAAACTCCTTTTATGCATCAAATCACATTTTTAAAATACAAGACAAAAAAATCTACCAGTGTCGTCCATAAGGGGTTAAGGATAAATTCTAAGAAATGGTTACTGGACACTGAACACTGCCTTTTTTAAAATAAAAATAGTTTTTCCAAAGCTCGTTTAATTTGAAACAATTTCTTTTTATTACCAATTAACTTTTCCTTATTAAATGTAGGTACGCTCTTTGCGTAAATAGATACAAACCATATCGCGGTATTGTCACATACCTATCTAATTCAAGAATAAATAAAAAATGTGATTTTTTTACTGTAGAATTAGATATTAAAGATGCCACGTCCAGAAATGGTTGTTATTTATTTACGGAAAAACCGTACATTCAATAAAAACAAGTCAAGAAATCAAATATATGTTCCAAAATAAACGAGACTTAAAAAATATATTTTTAGAAAAATGCAGTGGCATATCATTTTTTTTCTTATGAATATTTACCCTAACCTTACTGGTGAAAATTATTTTTTTATATATGCCAAAAATCTCTTTTAATGCATAGGAGACGCCTTTCAAATGTTTTAAAAAGATCTGAATTGGTCTAAATGTTATTATAAAATATATATATATATATATATATATATATATATATATATATATATATATATATATATATATATTTTTAAATTTTTAACTCCTCGTAGTTTAAAACTAAGACGTTTAGGGCATATTATGTTCATATAAAGTTTTTTAAATACTTTTCATTGTAGAATGTTTTTCTTTTTTTTTTGTCTTTGGACAAACCACGAAGGCTAAAAGCCTAAATAACTAACGTACCGTGGTTGTCTTAAGCGAGGTAAGAAGGAGTTTGTTGACACGGGACATAAATACTTGAAGATTTGGGGGAAAGAAAGACCTCAGCGGGCAGCAGGTTCCACAATCCAGAAACTCTAGGGATAAAAGAACGAACAAAGTGAGAAGTTCGGGGCCTGTCTAGTTGGACCGTATAGGGATGCATACGCGCGGAACCACGAGTTTCTCTGTTGGGAACCGTAAGTGGAGGAACTATACTGGACAATTCTTCAGAGCAGAAGTCATGGAAGTACCTATAAAAACGCGATAAATCCCCCACAGCCCGACGATGGGCAAGAGAGGGAAGCCTTTCTGTAAGTGAAGGATCATTAATGAGACGAATAGCTCTTCTTTGAATAGAATCAAGAATGCTTAGGGTTGTGGGGGACGCCATGCCCCAGATATGAGAACAATATTCCAAGGGAGGTCGGATTTGGGACAAATATAAAATGTATAAATTAGAAGCGGAAAAATACTTTTTGGCTCGAAAGAGAAATCCAAGCTTTTTGAAGCTGCCGTGGCTATAGATACAATGTGTTTATGCCAGTTAAGGTTACTTTCAAATGTGACGCCCACGAGATTGAAGGTGTCTTTGCTCTGTAAAACTTGGCCGCTCATAAGTAGAGGATGAGTATTTGATGACTCTTTTCGCGACAAGGAACATGACTGTGTTTTGGATGCATTAAAATGGACGAGATTTTTGGAGCCCCAATCCAATAATAAATTAAGATCCTGCGAAAGAGATATCTGCATCGCTCTGCGTTTATTTTCCAAGTCAGGTTTAGTGATGGGTTTAAGAACCTGAAAACTGTAGTGAAGGGTACTATCGTCGGCGAAACTATGAATGGAATTAGTTGTGGACGAGAGAAGGTCGTTGATGTGAAGAAGAAACAATGTTGGTGCCAGAACTGAGCCCTGAGGGACTCCAGCATTTACTTGGTGAAAGCTTGAAGAATGGCCGTCCATAATAACTGATATACGTCGATCAGATAGATAACTAGAGAGCCAAGTACAGGGTTTAGTTGAAAAACCATAGGAGGGAAGTTTATTAAGAAGTGCGGCATGCCAGACCTGCTCAAAAGCTTTGGATGATATATCAAGAGCAACGATCTGGGACTCACCTAAAAACTCAAGAGACTTTTTCCATTCCATGTTAAATGTTTTTTAAAGTTTTGTTTCGGCAAAAACAACGTTTTAAAAACGTTTTTGTACATTCACTAAACGTTTTTAATAGTCCCTAAAACGTTCTAGAAACACGTTTTTAAAGGTTTCTTTGGGCGTGTTAAAAATGTTTTCATAGTATGTTTTTGTACGTTTCCTAAACGTTTTTATAGTACCTAAAACGTTCTAGGAACAGGTTTTTAAAGTTTTCTTGGGGCGTTTTAAAGATGTCGTCATGGTATGTTTTATGGGACTACAGTAATAAGCACAAACACGTGTAATTTGATTGGTTTGAAGCTTTACAGACGGTCATACGAAATTGTCACATTATTGGGGGAACATGGTTAGTTCTGGTTAGTTTTTTTTAATTTCTTAATCAAGCGAATAAAAACAAAAAGATTTAACTAACCAGAACTAATTATGACCCCCAAAGGGAGAGTTGTCATCTTTCTTTTTTTTAATCCCTTATATAAAAGGGATTTAAATTTTAAAAAATACTATCCATAACCCCCAATGTGACAGTTTCACATGACCGTCTGTAGCGCTTTGAACCAATCAAATTACACGTGCTTGTCCTTTTACTGTAGTCTTCTTTTACGTGCATGTTTTTGACATTTAAATAACATATTGGTAGAGTTACCGGGCACCCTGTATAACAATCTAAATTAAAAGGGCCCACATTTCTGCTTCAAAATTATAGAACTTCTGAGAAGATGGTTAAAAATACATTTATGTTTTACCCATCTATTAATGATCTGTAATACCTTAGAAACGGAATATGTTATGGTAGCAATAATACCTGCTATCACACCTAGGGCATTATAAGCGGGCATTATGATAATGGCCGCTTATAATGCCCTAATGTGCTAATATGGAAATTTTATTGCTTATCCAATTTTATTTCTCTCACAATAAAGATCAAGTTTATAAAAAAATAATTTTTCTTTAAACAATACTAAAAATTAAACTTTATTTCCAAAATAAAAATTACAATTTTGAAATGTCCCGGAAAATGTAGCTGATCCCACTATAGAATGGTCGGTGTTTTTTGTGATGGTAGCAGCGGTGGTAGCACTAACGCTATTTTGTATAGAAGAACAGTCCATTAAAGAATTTTCAATAGTCGATACGGAATTAACCTCGGAATTAACTAAATTGGCAATCATTTTGGCTACTTTGTTTTTGGATGAAATACTTTCTTCTATATATCCTTCAGCTACTGAAGAGCTTTTCCATTTCCCATGTTATTTTAGCGTTTCAAACGAAGCACCTGCCTCAACAAGTAAAGTTGACGATGTGCGACGCAAACAGTGGCCGGTGTAAGCTTCTGCATTATCCAATTTTAAAAATTTTGCGATCAATGTTCGGGACGCTTCCTATGGTATTTTTCCAATGGGTTGTATTGTACATCGACCCTTCTAGAGGTAAGAAAGAATCTTCGCTCCTTTATTCCAGCTGGTCTTAATGTTGTGTACTTTTTTATTAAATTTAAAGCGCCTAAATCTTCTTCAATGATAGTAAAACTTTTTGAAGTTGAAGTTTTAGTTTCTGGTACCTTTATAACCAAGACTGTTCCTCTATCTTCAATGTCATCAATAGTCATTTTGACCAACTCATCTCGTCTTCCTCCAAAAACACCCATTACCAATATGACTTTGTGTACCAAGTAGATATCATCAGGAGCCTTCTTAATAAATTTTAATATTTGTTCTCCTTCCAAAACTTTAGACTTCTTCGGAACGTATCCTTTCGACTTAACTTTTAAAAAAGATATGAGACGATGGTATTGCGAAATGTCTATATTTTCATAGACTATCAACGTAGACCTTAGGGTGGAGTACTTGGTCCAGAGAGAGTTCGGACTGTATTTTTCCGAGTAAAAATAATAAAGTTTGTTAAACATATGTATTAAAATAAAATCAATAACTTACCAGTTCCTGAAAATATGCCATTAAAACGGTTTCGGTTATTTGAAGAATTGCGTTCGCATCTTTCCAAATACCAAATATGCCATACCCCCGATCATACTGTTGCCTTGATTTAACTGGCAAAAGATTTTCGGTCGCTTTTATGGCCTTTTCTCTTATATTTTGTGGAATTTCTTCCATTTTAAGCAAATCGTTAAATAAAAATGCCAACTGACTAACTGATAGAAACATCAAAGTCAAACTTAACACCAGTCATTATCTACTTACGTATGCAGGTACAGGTGTAACTTATTTTTTATATTGCAAATAAATCATGTAATTAGTTATTGAAAAACTCTTTTTGGGTAAAACATAAAGCATTGTATGCACCACGGGCTTTACTGGACTATAATGCCCATCAGGTCGAAATCTAGCCCTCGGGCTATATCGACCTTCAGGGCATTATAGTCCTAGTAACGCCCTTGATACATAAATAGCTATTATGACATAAGGTCATAAATGACAGATCAGAGTTAATTTATAGATCGAGGCGCGTGCGGGTCGGAACAAATTCAGTTTTTTTGGATTAACACATTCTTGCCTGCAGCGACCTCCATTAACTTTATTTTTTCAAATGGCAATATATTTTTTTGATAACATTTTAAAATTTTGCTTATTTAGCATCAAATTCTAATTAAGTTTTATGTACCTTAAATGAGTGGGGGAGGGTGGGGTAGAGTTTTTCAATTTTTTTCTGTATCTTTTTTATCAAATTTTCTAAATGAAGAATTTCAAGAGTATTGTGTAAAAATTTGAATCGGAGCAAAATAAACGAAGATACACTAGTTTAAGTAACCATTTTAAAGTTTACTTAGCAGAAATTAAACTTACCTTTCCACCCCCTTAAATTAAAATTTATCGAGAAATTTACCATCGATTTTTCCCAAAACCTGTGCATGCACGTAAGTTGGAGCACATTCAATTAAAATTCAGTGATTTTTTTTGAAAAAACGCTTAAACACGTCGCTTTTTATTTTTAAAGCGTTTTTTTGTTGAATATTGAAATAAGCCACAACCATTAACTCTGGTGTTTCCATAAACTCATAAACAATAATACTGGTCGTCGCTCAATTTATGCCTCCCTGTAGCCCTGTTTACCAAGAAAATTCGCAGCCAAAACTAAAAATCAAAGTGTTAAAGTGTTTTTCCAAAATTAAGGGTTAATACGCTAAAACGGGTAAGTAACTAGGAGAAAAATGTCTACACTGACATGAGTAGCATCGCCGAAGTCACTATACTCTACCGGTTCACTTTGCTCAGTTTGTTCATTGATCATGTCTCGAAAAATTCCACTTTTGTCAGCTAATTGCTCACCATGTTCATGAGTACGCCTGACCACACACCTTATAAGGGCAATAATCATGCGCAGTCAGTTCGTAGTCCTGACTAGGTCCAACATTTTCAGCGAAATGAATTCATCTACATATATGAAGTCTAGAATTTGTACTTTTGTTTTGCATCGTTTTAAAAGTTTAATTTTTTGAAAGTTGTGTTCTCAAATATTTTCTTATTTAAAGTTGAAGAAATTGCAACTTAATATTAAGGAGGAAGCCTTGTGTAAATGGTTATTTAATAACATGACCCAAAAGATTTCTGATGAAGCTAAAAATTGGTCGCCAACATGTCGTAATCTTTTTCAATCATTTGTTTTTTTTTGTAAAAACATCAGTTTGCTAAAAACTGGATAAGGTTACTTTTTTCTCCCTCTCTTTTTTCTCTCTTTCCATCTGCCACCAATAAAAAAGGTTGTTTAAATAATAATAATAATGCAAAATTATATCAAAAACATATTTTATTTAAAAACTATTACTTTGGTAAAAGCATTTACTAATTCTAACGTTATTAAAGTTAATTACAGACGTAGCTTTTATTTAACAATAAACTTTACATACTTTACAAATAACAAAAATATAAATTATTTTATTTACATATCTTTTTAGTTATTACTTACAGAATATTGCAAAGATATCTAGCCTTAGTTAACGAAACTATACAATTTATACAATTAATAAATAAATTTAATAATTTACAATATCTAGTTATTGCTGCATAATTAATGTTTAATTTTTGTTCAAAAATATGAAAAGATTAATTTTTTGCTATTCTTAAATTTTAATAATAAATCACCAAGGAGTTTGAAATAACCTAAACGGTCGCAAATTTGTTAAGAAAGTTAATATGAATTTTTTAATGACTTTAATAAAAATTATCACTTTATGTCTATAAAATTCCATAAAAAATTAATTTAATAAAAATAACACTTTTTAATTAAGATTAACCCTTCAATATACATACATATGTATACAGTGTGTCTGCTTAAGTTTGCATTATATAGAAAAAGCATAAAAAGTTTGTTTTGCAAATAAACCGGTTTGCATATTTATTTAAAGACTATTTTTAATATTTAGTTTCTTAACATTATAATAATAATCAATATTCTCCAAAAGAAAGGTACTCCTAAGCAAAATTATTATTTTTCGGTCGTATATGACCAAAAAATAAAATACCTATCTGTTAGTTGCATTATAGGATTTAGGCAATGCAGAACTTTTTATGGAAAATAACTATTTTTCCTACAAATAATTATAAAAAACTTGTTTCTAAGGTGCAAGCTTAAGCAGCATACTGTACTATATACATAAGAGTATTATTTTAAATAAAAACAAAATAGGGTTTTCGAACAAACTCTTTAAAGCTAAAAATAAATTAACATCCCATAATAGCTTTAATTGAAAAATCCGTCAGCTTAGTTGGCTTTTAATTTCCTTAACATTTTCCACCCTAGGTGGGTATAAGTATTGTGGAGACATCGCCCACATACTACTCCCGTAGTATCCTGGGTATTGGGGATAGAAGACTCCACCATAAGCTGATACAGATGGTACAGGTGCAGGTAAGTAAGGATAGTAAGAAGTAGGAGGAGTGTAACTATGTGCATTAGGAGGATAAGGGTAAGGGGTAAGCTGCTGTAGTTTGGTGGGAGGTGAAACTAACTCAAGATTATTGTGAGGCGAATCTATTGGATTTGGAGAAGTGAAATGTTCTGAATGTTCAACTAAACGCTCTGTTTTTACACACCTTACTGTAGGACAACCTTGAACAGATAAAGGAGATGAACAAACAGATATTCTGTCTCCTTCTGATGAAGTTCTGCTTCTAGGAGAATACATTTCACCGGTAGATCCATCTGTACTGCTAAAACTTTCCTTACAAGCTCTGCTTTTCTTTACTATATTGTTATTAACATCCTTATCGCCTCTATTGTTATCATCAGTGACATCTATTATCTCTTCATCTTGCTCATCTACATTTATCCTCTTTCTTTTACATTTAGCTTGTCCGTTTTCTCTAAAACCTTTGGCAAATGGATTATTATCAATTTTTAATTGGGTAATTTTTTCGTTTTGGTAAGCCGTTACAGCGATAAATTGAGTTTCCGGAAAGACTGCGCAGGTGCTGGGAGACCAACCAATTGTTCTGGGATCTGACGTTTTAACGATGATTATACGAGGTTGGTATTTATGCATAGAGGAAAGAACAACCTGAAAAGAAAAAGATAATTAGTGAAAGAGAAGAAAACATATTTTATTTAATTAGATTTTAAGATTCTTGGCATAGATGGGCATATACAGTGTGGGCCAAATTAATAAAAAAAAATAAAAAAACTTTAAACTTCTATTTTAATATAATCTGTATTTTTTTAGAAATTTTTATACATTGTGGTCCATTAAGAGTAGGTCAAAAAAGCCGCTTAAGAGTAAAGTACCCTTATTTTTAAAAATACAACAAAATGTTTAATAAAAATGTTATTTAGAATAAAAAGTTATGCCTAAATATGAAGTCGTGGCCATTTTTTTTTTTAATAAATTTTGAATTAACCCTGTATGATACAGATTATTATTATTCTGATTAAATATTTTGTTAAAGCAGTTCTAACCAACTCACTTTAAAATAATTTTAATCAAATCGAAGTGAATTTGTAAAATTGAACTGCATTTATATTTTTAAGCTTAACGCTAACTTCAAGTTTGTTGAAAGGATATTAAAAGCAAATATACTATAAATAATAAAATGCGTATAATTTATTTACCTAGTAAAAATTTTGTTTTAAATTTTTATGAAAGTGTAGAATGAATAAATTAAAATTAAAAAATAAATAAATAGAAACTTAAATAAGAGGCCACGATTTGGTATGTAGGCATAACTTTTGATTCTAAAACACTTTTCTATTTACTATTTCTTTGTATTTTTAGAAATAAGGATAGTCTACTCCTAAACAGTTTTTAATCTTTTTGACCTACCCTGTATACCATAAAACTTTTATTAAAACTAATATAATTTTTTGACATATTGCAAATAAAAAAGTTTTCCATTTGTTGCATACTTTTAATGGACAACACTGAATATTATGGAAAAAAGGTATTTCTTTTAGGTGACCAAAATGTCTCATGCATAAATCTATGAATTAAACTATTTACTTACTTGTCCAGAAGGTGGGGCAGGTGTATTAGTAAGTTTCACTCTTCCAAAACTGATGGGTTGTGACATCCAGTATTCACCCTTGGCAGGGCTCTCAGGGTGTAAGTGAATCCTGTGCGGACTTTGTGCTTCTTCAGATCCTGCTGGAGCCCATCCTCCTGCAGAAGAATATTTAAACCTGCAACGTGCTGCAGGAGCCATTTCCAAGAAAATGGAGTAGTGAGCCTGGGGATCCAATTCACTTACTTGAACTTGAATTGAAGGGAACATTCTCCTGCAAATAAAAATAATTTAATGAGTCAACGAACTAAAACTAATTTATTTAAATAAAAGTCGTGATATCATTACACCAGTTAAGGATTTTTAGTAGTTTTTACATGTAAGTGATCTGAGAGAAAATAATCTGTAGGAGTAAAGTAGGGACATTTTGCAGGCCATTCTATATTTCATTGGAATCGATCAACTATCACTTGTCAAACTGCTTTATTGAATTTTTAGCTAAAATAAAATTTTTAAAGTAATTTATATCAAGAACCCGTTACATCTCACTCTTTTTTGTTTTTTAACCAAGCGCAAAACACTGACAATGCCTAAAACCTTTTAATCTTTCCGATCAAGATCGAAATTGGCCACAAAAGGCTTGAAAAATAACAACAGAAGACATAATGCAATCGTCCAGGGTGGCCAAGAAATTGTGTCTTTCTGCGTAGCACAGTTCTTACGCGGTCTCTTTTGCCTGATCAAGTCAAGTGTTAAGAGCGACGCCACAATGGACATAAGGAGGGCTTATCTAGGGCATCTTTTGTCTGTTTCTGCCGACAGACAACACAAGAAGTCGCCTCTTTTCATGTAAGGATTTGCGTAATTTTGCTGGTGACATTTGGCGCCTGCAAATATATTTTTGTAATATACATAATATAAAAAGATATAAGACAGATATTTTTATGTGATATACATAATATGTAAATTACGAAAAAAATATCTGCAGACCCCAAATATCACCATGTTAAATTCAGGAATATTTTTCCGGGGGAGGGGGCGGGGGGGAGTGTAATATTCCAGGGGGATCCTGTTGCCAAATGAAAAACAGATTACAAAAAAATTAAAGGGCAAAAAAAGCCTCACGTTTAAAAACCAAACAAAAACGACTCTGAGATTTCAGTCATACTTATGATTTGACCACCAAATTTTTTGGTAATTTTTCGGAGGGATTTCTTTTGCTTCGGGGGATTATTCCCCCGAGCCACCCCCTGAATTCAACGCTGCTCCAAAGAAGGCTCGACAACAATGAGCTCTAAATTTTAATACGAAGATCCGCCTCAATAAAGTTTTGTCCATAAAAAAACATATCTCACCATTAATCATATAGGAAAACCCTAGAATAGTTTTTGTAGAAAATTAAACGCTTTACAAAAAAAACAATTTTTTCCTTTTTTTGTTTAAATCTACCATTAAAAAAGGTATTCAAGATCAAAGATTTAAGAATTTTAGCAAAAAGAACTTTTTGCTTTGAGTTTTCTACTTTGTAACTAAAGAGTATAAGATACCTTTTGTGTAGCGCGTCTAATTTTCGATAGAAATAGTAAAAACTCACGTGTCAATAATTATTTTTCAGTAAGTTAGAAAATTCAATACAATACAGATATATATTTTTTAAATTCTTCCATCTTTGACATTGAATATCTGTTTAATGGTTGACTTTATCAAAAAGTATAGAAAACCATATTTTTAGAGCTTTTAAGTTTCTACATAAAATTTGTCCGTTCAGTTTTGCTGTATGAATAACCAATGGTGAGATCAATTTTTTGTATGGAACTGAGAAAAATATGCAAAACTGTAATGAAGTAAAATTAAAAGCTCACCATTGCCGAGGTTCGTGGTGCCAGGAACCATTTTTTTAGTATCAGAAGTCAAAATGAAAAGATTAGATTTTATCGACCCACCCTAATACATATAAAAATTATAGATTTCTTAAATTTGGGATCTAAATGTTTGTTGCATATTTACATTATTATAACATATAACATGAAAATAATACTATAGCCTCCACACTTGTCATGTGACTGCTGTTAAAATATAAAATAAAGGTTTTAGAAAAACAAACTACTTTATGGCAGGCGCGGCGAGTACGTGGGTGCACGGGTGCCAATGCACTCAAAGAAGTGAAATGGTATGGGTGGAATGCACCTATGCCTCTCATATAAAAAATGAGTAAGGATTCTTACACGCGAATGTTGTGAAGTGGCGTTAGTAAGTTAAATACAGTTTTTGTTCATTTTTGGTGCAGTAGAACATGTTTTGGCAAGAAGATAGCGATTAAGTAGGTGTTTTTGAATGAGGACCTTTTTTTTCCTTTTCAAAACTTTTTGTTTTGTAAGAACAAAGTAAGTAACTAGATGTGTTTAAGGTGAGGACGCGGTAGTGCTACTACAAAACGTGATTACTTAACTAAAATAACCCTGAGAAAATCAATACGTTATTTTATAAAAGCAATCATCCATCACTTGAAAAGTACCATCCTTCAAAAGGATAAATATCCGTAAACAAAACCTTTGCGGTACTTTTCGAACAATGTCAGACACTATCCTCTTTATCCATGTGTGACACTTCTTCATTTACTTGGTTAAAAATACCTGTCGATATATCTATTCACAGTCTAAGGATCTATCTACGGGTATTGTATACATGTGGTGTCATAGAATGTAAAAGGATTTTCAGTGTCGGCACCTTTGATATGGAAACCATCAACCACAAAAGGATTTACTTGTAAGAACTAATGTCTTTTTATGATTTTAAGGACGCCTTTCATTCTTTTGTAAGGGAATAATACAGTAGCCATATAGACGGTAATTATTATTAAAATGCTTGCTTTAAGAGGTAAGGATCATGATTTGTGTTTGACAAATAGAGCCGCTCTATAAAAAAACACAGGTATCTGTGTATACAGGGTCATCTAAATTAGGTGTTCGTCATTGGATATACTTTGTTGTTGTTATTAGTCAAAAGAAAAAATAGTTTAAATAGGTTTACTTGTAGCATGTTTGGCGCTCTTTTAGATTGAAGATTAGAAAAAACAATTGACAATTATACTTGCAAGTTAGGTCGCAAAATCGCATATTTTAAAATGAAACACCCTGTATACTTTACCACCATTTAAAAATTAAAGTTAGGCGAATGGTTAACGTTGTAATTGAAATTTAGCGCCTTCATCGGAGCCATTTTAAACTATTTTAGTTCATAATCAAGTTTTTATTGCTGTTGTTGGAGTTAATATCGCATTTTTTAAATATTTTTTACGATTTATTGAATAAATGCAATACAAATTTTAAAAAATGATAGTAAAATCAAGCACCCTTTATATTGTATTATCATTTAAAGGGTATTTCAAGCACTTTAGGAAAATACGACATCTAAAAAATTATGAACTTTTTTTTTATTTTAAAGGCCAGACCTTTGGTGGTTATAAAATATACAGGGTGATTTATTTTAAAAAAAGTCTGTCTCGATACATTTTAAACGCAGTTCGTACTTACTAAGAAAACCGAAAGAGGTAACAGTAAATTTCTCAAATTCCAAAACGAAAAAGTTACTATTCTCTCAAACTCAAGAGTTAATAATAACTGGAATACATATTAGTAAAAGTAAATTTACATATTTTTAATTAATTTAATTGTTAATTAAAATGAATACGAAATTCTTTTTAGTAAAACGTATTGAAATTCTAAAATTAATACTTTTATTTTCCAAAACGAAAAAATAAATAATGATTTACGATTGAAACTTTGACTATTTTATTTCGTATTTTCTTAATTTCATTTTTTTAGTAGGTATTCTCTTAGATTTTATGGAAAAATAAAGAAATAGGTCATTTTACATTTTGCGAAAACAAAATAAATATGTCATGTGTATATGGACCCAAGAATTATTACCTACAATTTATCAATTTCAAATAATTTGGTGGTTTTCAAATAACTTGCCTGTACTTCCAAGAATAACACAATTTAAATTAGCTACAAAAATTTAAATAAAAATTATAATATTCTATTAGTATAATATTATACCTGACCCGATTTTATATATATATATAACTAAACAAATACAAATCTGCCTGGAGACAGTCTGACTTAAATTCTAAATTGTCTGTCATTTAGGCACTTTACTTTTCTGTTTGTACCCAAATGCAATTACTGAGGTATTAGTACTGTCTGAGTAGCTTTTTGACTGTTTGCTAGAGCCCTTTTTGGCCAATCAGTGAGTTTTCGATGCACAACGTTATTTTTTCGTTGCGAAACATTTTGGGATATTTTTTTAAATGATAAATCCCAACGTTTTTTACTTGATATAAAATGGTGTTTATAAAATTTGTGTTTAAATTCATTATATCCTGAGTTTTAAACATTTGTAAAGTATAACTCAATAAAATATAGGTTATATTAAAACATTTCTTTTATCATACACACTAATTTTATAGTTCCAATATATTTTTTGACCCCTTAAAAATATATTATGGTACGCCGATGACTTAACATTAGAATAGCGAAGAAGTAAAAGTAGTAAAAATTGGCTTGGTATAAAGTTAAAAAAGAACTGTAAAATACAATTATTGCGAAAACTCAAAATATGGTACCAATAATATTACCTGAGATTTTTGACGCCCTTTTATAAAGGTGCGTAGTTGAGTACCATAAAATATTAAATATTATCGTCCATTGTAAAAGTCAAGTACTTTTTACGATCTTAATGGTCGTAAATATTTTTGCTCTTATTATTTCTACTTTTAGGCTCTGGAATGTACTTCCGTCAGAAAAAAAATACAAAAATATATTTTAAGTTTAAGATGGTTGCTTTTAAAAATAGACTTCCGTTTTTCTAGATTAGAAAAGAATAAAAAGATCTGGCAAGCCACATAGAAATGTTCCTAGGTCAGTAATAAAATTGACTTTATGATTATATAATACGATAATATAATATATAACGAGTCTACCACGAATATTAATACCGCCATATATGGAAGCGGCGCTTCAACCCAGCCTGTCAATGTCAAATGTGTCGGGTGTCGGACTGGACAAACCAAGCACCAAGCAAAATCGTAAGGGTTACAGTTACAAAACCCGTCCAATCCGATACCCAAAACATGTCCATGGGTAATTATGGTTTCGTGACTGTAACACTTACAATTTTTGGCACAATGTTTAAAAATTGCTTGTAGAACATTGTAGTAAACTTGTCCGACAAAAAAGCGCCGCTTCCATATATGGCGGCATGAATATTCGTGGTAGACTCTTTAAAATCGACCCCCTAAAAGGTTTTAAAAGTGGTATTATCATAAAGTGTTTTTCATTACTTGCCCAGGGACTAGAACACAAACCTACGACATAACCTTCTTAACTTTAGGACCGTTAATCATATAGATGTGATCAAGATGGCAATGACTTGACACAAACACTACCCACTTAACCAAATGTCACTTTTTCCAATAATTTTTGTTTTTGTTTTCTATAGCCATAACCGCCAATGTTTTTCTAATTATAATCATTCGAGATCATCGGCAATTTTGATGTTCTCACAATTTAAAAACAAAAATAACAGATTTTGGGATTTAAGAGGGACATAGTAATTTTAGGACCAACTGTGTGCTAACGGAAGTTATTCGAGGCGTTTGATTTTCTTGATTATAGTTATTTTTGGTCGAAATAAATTATCACTTCCTTATGGTTTGTTTTCTTTGCGGGATTTTGTCGCCTTTTTGTGGTATTAAAGAGGTTTAAATTGTGATCCTTGGGAAAAAAGAACTCTAGGACACATTAACAATTTTTATTACAGATATTCTATTCTCCTATATTTCCTAAACAAAAGAGGTATACCGAGGAAAAAAGTTATGACGATGTAAACTTAAGCAAAGGAGTTCAGGTGGCTGGCTCCTCTACATTAAACAACAGACACGTAAACAAATTTCGATTCCTTACCCTGGTTATTTAAACATTACTAAAAAAATGAAACCTTTGGCACCCTGTACCTCTCAAACAATCAAATTTTTGATAAAGGTAATTGTGTTAAATCGTTGTATTTTGGTCTAAGGAATTTGTGGTCCATTTTGTACAAACCTTTAAGATAATGTGTAATGCAGTTTTTAAATTTATGTGGTTTAAAAGCAAGTGTTCCAAATGTTTTTTTACAAAAGAAACATTGTAGTTATATCTAAATAATGGAAAGGGAAATATTTACAGACTACATAATTTACCCCACCAATTGATACTCTTATTTATTGATTTGTAACGTGGCTATGCCCATTAGTAATTTCAGAAAGTAACTGTTTAAAATGCTTTGTTGTTAGATACTTTTGTAAAGTCTTGGCATTTTATAAATACGTGGAAATAAGCAGCAGCAAACATGATAATTTGAGGTATTGAAGTAATCAGTATTTTTGATGGCCTAATGCGGTATTAAAGAAATATTTTAAAAAAGCTTGGAATACAGGAAATAAAGGTTTATCAAAAAACTTAGACCCAGGAAGTGGTATTTTACTATTGTTTATATGACATATAACACGCTATTGATATTTTGGACATTTTGCACTCTTAAGTGGCTGAAAGCACATGTGGTATATCTCGTTTCAGCCGGTAGTTGTTTATTTAGATATGGTCCCAAATCAACACCCCAATTTTGTACCAACAGTTGTCTTAACAGACCTAAAACCCTAATTTATAGATTTAACTTTAAGATTTATGTGTGTTTAATAAAATTGTAAATAATTTTCTCTGAAGTATGTCAATTACAAGAAAAAAACAGTTAAAACATATACACACTAAGTTTTTCCCGAGTCCAAGTTGGCCCTTTAATATATTTAATTGGTAGGTAATTCGTTAAGATCATATACTGGCATTTAAAATTTTAATTTACAAAAACTATATTAAAAACATTTTCTTTTTTATGACTTACCTTCCTGATTTGGTGATGATCATCTCTGTCTCTAGATCATGAAATTTTTTCCATAACTCTTTGTTTTTAAGGGCTACTTTGCATTTGCTAATAGGGTAAGCATCTATAACAAAAATGCATGATGTTAAAATACAAAACAAATATACAGCAACGTATATTAATGAGTAGATAAAGTGATATATTTAAAAACTTAATGAAGTACCTAGTATAAGTTAAAAATAACATAAATTTTTAAAATTTATTTGTTTCAAGCATAATATATATAAGTCCTTTTACCACAGCTCCCATAATGAACTAGAAAAACTAAAAATTACATTTTATGTAAGCGATAATATTTAGTGGCTTTTAGTTATTTTATAAAAGCTGTTGCAGTGGCGTTGCCAAAAATTAAGCGTAGGCGAAGTCGTGTCCGCGAGGCCCCTTTCATAACGAAAAATTATTGACGACCAAAAAAAAGGTCCCCACCTTTCTTGCAAGGCCCTTTACGCGAATGCGAAGTTCTTCGCGAGGCCCTTTTAATTTATATATATATGAAAATAATTTGAGGAGCAAAAAAAGGTCTCCCCATTTTTGTTTCCAGTTTTGGGGGCCCCTCATTTACTTTTATTTCGGTATTTCCTTTACCTGCCGCGAGGCCCCCAAGGCACGAGGCCGTAGGCGACCGCCTATTATAACTTTAAAACTGTTTGAGATATTTTAATAAAATTTAGCACACACCTACTAAGCACCAATAAGATTTATTTAATGTGGAAGATTTTGAAGTATTTCTAACAGTGTTCTTACGTGATAAATGCCAAATATTACAAAAAAGTTGCGTGATTTTTTTTTTTTCAAATATAAAAATTATTTTTTGAATCCTCATTTACTGTACAACAAGTTAAATTTGTTTTTTTTTATTCGTCTAATGCACCGTTTTGGCGTCAAAAACTAAGAATAGGGCACCAGAATACTAGTTTTAAATAATTTTGCTATACCTAAAATGCATCAAAAATGGTTTTTATTTTTTTACACGAAATCGGTGCATCAAACAAAGAAAACTAAAGAGGTCAAATTTGTTACAAAATAAATGGGAATAACTTTTATTTTTGAAAAAAGCAATGGCGTACCATATTTTTTTTTTGAAAATCCCCAGGATACATCTCGTTTGGACGCCACTGATAGAGGTAATTAAAAAGTCTTTTACATTAAAAAATGCCAATAGTGATAAGTAGGTGCGTCCTAAATTTTATAAACCGATCTCGAACAGTTTTTCTTAAAACTTTAAGACCCTTTAGCTTAAAAAAATAAGAGGTTTAGGACATATGTTTATATAAACTTTTATTTTTCTGAAATAAGCTAAGACATCATACTTTTTTATTTTTAGTAATCAATTAAATTACACCCTGTATAGTGTATAGCTTAATTAAGTAAATATTATCAAAGATCAAAACAATAATCAATTTTAGGCGAAGAACCAATTCTTAAACAGTATTTACCAATCGGTTGTTTTGACGTTTAAACAATGTATTATACGTCAAAGTTGTCATGTTTGGAAGGTTGCAGGCAGGAGTTTCTACAGTTTATAGTTTTGATAAGGAAACGGACAAAGTTAAAATGTTGGGTCTTTCCCAGAGGAAGTATAATGGGATTCCAGTTTGGTGGTTTTAATTTATTTTGCATAATAGCAGAAGGATATTTCCTTAATACTTTGTTATCTGGAAATTTTGGCTATGTATGCACCTATTTTTGCGTAAAGAGACGTATACGTTTTTAAAGAAGTCTTATTCTTTTTTAAAGGTTCTATTACTCAAAATATCATATTTTTAGATATTAATAAAGTAAAAAACAGTGAAATGTAAGTATACCTACTAGCCGTTGCAATGATTTTTAGTCGATTTGAAAGACAAAATTTAAAAAAGCTACAGTCAATTTTTTGTTTTATAAGGAAATAATAAAGACTCTTGTTAAGTTAAATTATTTAAATAACATTGCCGTAAATAAAGGATTAAGGAATACAGAAATTAATTCGTAAAACAAATAAACACAAAAAATAACATACCATCATTGTTCGACAGAAAGGGGCCATTATATGTGTCGTATGGTACACGAGCTTCGGCTCTTTCCATGGTATAACCAAACGGGTCCATTATTTAAAAAAAAGAACACAAATTACAAAAGTCACAAAAATGTTTATAAAATATCAGCACAATTCACTTCAGTTTTAGGTTAAATTTCAGAAAATATTCAGAAATTCACAAACCACTTATCAGTCAACAGTAACGAGTAAAACTAATTTGCAAATGCCAAAAGTGTACGCTTTTAACCACTGAAGTACCATTAAGTGAAGATACCACCCCTTATGGGTTTCTGGTTTGCTATTGGTCAAGATAAGGGTGCTACCTGAGGGTGATATTATAGTGTGATTGGTTTAGGGTTTAGGACCTTTCAGGGCAAAAATGGACTAAAATTCGATTAATAATGGGTCTGAATTTTGTTATTTTCTTGTTTATGTTTTTGTGGAAATTGTAAAGATACTGGCGCAGATATTTTGTTTATTTTTTATAATAATGTTTCCTCATTTGGATCTTAATATTAAAGATTATTAGGCTAAATTTTATATATTATTTAATAAGGTTTTTTAATGATGTTTTAGTAAAAAAATTATTACATCAATTTTGTGTAAAATGGCAAGAGCACCGTGTATTTCATAGACTGTGATATTAATATGTAGGTACATATCGCATCAGCTATATTAAATGTATATCAGCCAGTATTGCAATAACATAACAAGCACTTTTAGTCACCTAATTCGAAATGTTTACGTGCCGGTATTCGCGTTAGACTGTATTGCCTGTTCACATAATATGTATATTTGACTGGCTGATTATGTATACTTCATTCATAAGAAGCATTTAGGTAAAATTACCCAATAAATTATTTTAAATAATTTTTTTGAGTTGCTTTAAATACGTTTTTTTCTAAAAATGTGTGTAAAGAATTTTGACTACATTAATTAGCACCTCAGTATGCATTAAAGCTTTATTTGATCAGAAATATAGAAATTTTTATTAACGTTAGTCTTATTTTATGCCTAAGGATCTTAATTTTTCTAATTTTATATATTAACAAAGACAATTCTATAATTGTCTTTGATATTAATAAGTTTTAAATGTTTGTCAATGTTATAAAGTTATCCAACCACATATTCATAAAATGTGATATGGCCATCTTGTGTTTTCTTTTGGGTAGAATCCCTAAAACTCGTAAAATATACAGATACGACATCAAATTATTATTTTTCTCACTATTTATTTAATGATATCAGATTTTATTTTTTTACACATTTTAATGACATGATTTCGGATTTATTTAAGTATGTTTGTGTTATTTATTATTTTATTGTTATTCTTTCGTGATTTCTTATTTAAACCAGAAATTTAACATGAAAAGTAAAGTTAATTCTGTTTTTCTTATAAAGATACAAAATCCTTTTTAATAGTAGGTATTAAAAAGATAATATTGGTGGCTAAATTTATCATAGAAAAGAATAGAATATAATATATTACCATTAAAATACAAGATTGTACATTGGTTTGTCAATAAATAACGTTTACAATAACTAAAAATAAAAAAAATTATAAAGTTAGGGAATTTAAAAAATCAATAGATATCATAGGCACATTTACACAGAAAAATCTACTTACATAAAATTAAATAAATGGTCAATACAGTTCAATATAGTGCACCAATGTCAAAAAAACTACTAAGAAATAAATATACAAATATATAAATTAGAAATTTATAAATGCATTTACATAATATGCAGTCAAACACACACATATATACAGGCACACAATAAGCCTACCCTACACATGGTTTAAGCTAGACTAAAATCAAAAATCAAATGCCAAAAAATCAATGTTAAAGGCTAAAACTAGACTACAGCCAGAAAAAAAAATGATGTAATATCATTATATATATTTTACTTCATTTAATGCCTTTATATATTTTGGCAAAATAGCTGTAGATAGTACTTTATAAAAGGTTGTTTATTTTTATCAGCTATCTATGGGTAAATCTATGGTAAAACTAATGAGTTATTTATCTTCTTACTGCTCACTTTGGTGTTTTTTTCAGTGAATAGGCAAACTAGAAATTAGTCATATTTTAAATATATTAATATCTAAACTCTGTTCAAGTTACATTATGCAAAACTTTAAACCGTAATCAACGCGTGATATCGCGTTTTCTGTACAGCTATTGTTTGAAAGGCAATGCATTAAGTTTACAATTAATTATGTTTAATTGCTATTCAACAAATAGCTGTACAAAAAATGCGAAATTACGCGTTGATCACGGTTTATTTTGCATATACTTACTATGTAACTTGGACAGAGTATAGTGTGTCCCAAATTGATGTATTCATTGGTATCGCAAAAACTACCTTGTCAGCTATTATTTCAATAATGTCAGAAAATTAAAAATTGATATTTTTGGGAATTTAAGTCAGAATTATTATTATTTTTTGGCAACCCAAAGCGGCGCTGTTGAGTAATAATACTGATCTTTTTATTCTCTTTTAACCACAGGCGTTCCAGAAGAAATACTCTTTTAATTTTTTTTAATATTAGTTGAAAAGTATATTATTTTGCATAATAACTCATTCTGCAAACTTTTTTCAGAAAGGTACCTGTAACAATGATACTGATACTGTGATATGTATTGTATCATAGAGTAAGGAAATTATAAGAGTTATCATGGAATAGCCGATTTAAGGACAGGTCATGCGAAAACTCCCAATATAATTTTATTCGTTTCTCGTTGAAATACCGCAAGTTAGTCATTTCAGTAAGCTTACGTGTCTCCCCACCGCTGATGTTACACGAGGCGAGGCTTCGACCGACGCATTTAAAGTGTAAACTGGCAAAATTACAAGCCTGCCGCAAAAGCGGTATGAAAATTTTAGCATGCCATGGTTTCTCTTATCCGTAGGTATGTTACTTTATGATTGTATGTATATGATTCGTAATTTTTGGAGTTTACTGTCTTTCTATTAGGGATCCTATTTGGACACCTAATAGTTTTAATAATTAGTTTTTAATAAAACATTAACATTAAATTACAATAAGTGAATAAGCGCCAACAGCTCATTAGTATAATCCTTACGTATGAAGGATTACACATGACTTTTAAAGTAGGGAGTTTTTACCTGATCGACGTTATTTGTTTTTAAATTACGTATCGTAATTAACAAAGAGATAATAAATTTGAAAGCAACACAAACTTTTACATCAAAAGATGTAAAAACACATAATAGTAGGGGAGCCCACGATGCTAAATGGGGATTTACTCGAGCGTCAAAGCAAAGTTTACGGAATATAAATATATATTCCGTAAACTTTGGTTAAAGAGACCTATTGGGTTGCAAGGCTTAAATGATAAGAAAAAAAAATGTCATATAATGTATACCTTTTCTTCGGAGGGGAAAATGGCTATATACTTTTAAATATGTCAAAAAACACTAATATTATTTCGGCTTGTGGAAATCGTTCGGGTCGTATTGGATTATATATTTTTCGTGATCCCTAAATTATTTTCTTCAAAATAAAAAAATTGCCACGCTCGAAAATGTTTAACTGACGTTTTTTTTGTAGCCCTCTGTTTCCTTTACGTCACTTTTAAATTGTCAGATTAGTGATATATTCACTGTTTAGCATGTAATTAACTTACCCTATCATAGACTGACGCGCTCGACAATTTCTGATCGGATATTTTTTTTTATGATCGGCCCTGAATATACAGGGCTCATGTTTGGTGGAGGTACTTAATGGGGTACAAGGTATCCCCCGGTATATTAATCTGCTGCGCTGTAGTAAATCCCAAATTTCCCTCTTGAGCCCCCATACCATAAAAAATAATCAAAATTCAAAAAAAGTAGACATGGCTAAAATATTTTTTTATTTTATACATCTTTTTTTTATACTAAAATAAATTAAATAGTGTTTAATCTTGTTATTAGTTGCATTTTACTTTGTATTATTTTTATTTTTTTTTTGTAGGGGTTTTACGGCAAATTGACTATTAAATATCTGCAAACATTGCTTTCAAAAATTTATCGTTTTATCGCTTCTCTATTATGTAATATGTCTTGATTAAACCTTTAACCATGTTCATCTAATACTGCATCCATGGCCGTATTAACTGTTTGACGCGCCCTAGGCTACAATTCCCGGAGCGCCTATTTTCCAACAAAAAAATTTTAAGACCAAAAAAAAATCCTCTCTTCTGTAGCGCTTATTTTTTGGTGCCCGGCGCCTTACTTCATCACCCGAAATAAAATTTGATGGCCAAAAAAACTTTTTTAAAACTCTCCTGTTTAGCGCCTATTACTCCCCTGTCTGGCGCCTACTTTTTCAAGGCGCCCTAGGCTGTAGCCTAGTCAGCCTAATGGATAATAGGGCCCTGACGTCATCCAGATTAGCGGAGAAGAAAATAAAGGAAAAGTTTTAAAAATGAATTTTAAAGGACACATTATTTTATTTTAAAAAAGTATTAGAAAGTATTAGAAGTTCAAGGTTTTTGAATATTGTGTTGGTAGTTTTTATGTTTTTATTTTCAAAAAATTGTGATAAAGTTCTAAAAAAGCGTTTCATGATCTTTTTAACGCAATTTAACTTAATTTTAAAAGTACTGTCCTTTAAATAAGCTTTTTAATTTGCAAGCCTACGAATATATTTTTTTTTTATTATTTGCAACACTGACTCGAGGAAATTCTAGGTTCTTGAAGTACTGAAAACCTTCACCAGTCTTATTCATGGCCTTCATAAACAAATTATAAGACCTAGCTTTACCTATATGGAGTGAAGTTTATTTGTAACCAATCATGACCAATTCCAACTTTATATGTTTAGATATAAGCCTCTTTTATTTTTGTTTCGTATTTTCATTTGACACATGCCGTTGTTTCAATATCAACTTAAATCCCAGAAGTTAAGCCTTTAATTTAAAGAGTTCTTTTTGTCAAACAATATCATTTTAATCAAACTGAGTAAGAAAATAAGAAATTTTTGTTTAATTAGTGGTATATGAAGATTAATTGGAACGGTTATTTGATTGGCGCTTTTGATTTTGTAAAAACACCGTAGGTCGGTAAATGTATTCCTCTTATTATTATCCTAGCTACGTATAAAAGGGTACTGGGGCAAAAAATGAAGTAGGGCCCCAAGTAAACTATTTTAAATCTCGATATACTTCAAGCAACCAAAAGAAAAAGTAAAAATTATCTTTACCTTTTTAAAATAAAACACATCAAGCAGTTCAGTAAGTAAGCAAAGGCTCTGGGGCAAAAAGGGGCGTCCAACTAAGCCCACAATTTAAAATGCGTTGTATCCATACATGGGACAAATTTTTATTACTCCCCGTATTTATACGTCGTATGTCACACTCCAAGGGCCATCCTGACCTTGGGGGCCCCGGGGCACTGCCTCGCCTAGCCCCATAGCAGCTATACGCCATTGTCTACAAGTACGATCTGTACAAAATTAAAGCAATTATAAAAAGGCTTGTACACAAAATTTTGATGTGATATCAAAAACTAAGTGCAGATCAGGGCGGCGTAGCTACCGTCGTATTAGCCGTATTAATGATTAATGAAACGGCGACCCGGACTAGAGGGGCCCCCAAACGTGTGTAAGAAAAAAAATAATGGAAATAAGAAGAAAAATGTTTTTTTGGAAATTAGGGGCCCTTTCTTGACTTCAAAAATGTTTGATACGAATGATGCTGAAATAAGAAAAATAATGTTCCTTGGATAGTGCCTAACACATTTAGAATTTTAGTTTTAGGAATTTCAATACCAAATGTTTTAAAAGTTTTTCTTTAAATATTTGTATCAAGACATGTCCCTTTTTAAATGAACACTTCTTTTATTTTAATAGTAATCTTTGAATGCTGATCAAAGTTTTTTTGTTCTGTTTTATTTTAAGACAGTTTTTGAAATCTATAGTATTAATACTGATTTTGATTTATTACTCACTTCAGTAATTAAGTTTTTTCGATACATTATGCTTGGTTTGGTAGAACACTAGTTTATAAAATAAGTTATTTTAAATTATATTTCGAATTTAATTTCAACGACATGGTAACACTACATAAAAAAACAATTTATGCTTTTAGCCAGATACGTTTTGTTCTCCAGTTATTCATATTCATCTTTAATCTTGAATAGGAAACTACCCTAAATTCACCATATTTCCCTTTCTTTTGGACCGCAACTCTTGAGTTTTCCGCTAAATTGGCACTTAATATTCGATTTCAACCTCAGCTATGGCGGCTACATGGCTACTGATGTAGCTGTCATGGCTACTGTAATAAGAAGTGAAGTTTACAATTTTATGAAACAATTTAATGGAAAAAATGGGTAAAATTTAAAAAAATCGATTTTTAAGGTGGAAATCAAATATTGAGTACCAATTTAACCTTAAATCAAGAAATGTTTGCCAAAAGAAGGGAAGTCAAAATATGATAATATGCTTTTCAAATTGGATGATGGATTTTTCAAAAACTAAAAGTGTCCGACTTAAACTTCTTTTAGTTTCGTGATCCAAAACCCTACGTATACCAGATTTTATTAAAATCGACTATGCGTCCGATTTGTAAAAGGTAGGGAAGCCCAAAGGGGATTTCGGTACAGCGCGGCAGATTACTATAAAGATTTATTCAATAGTAAAAAAGCCGCAAGCGTCATACATACAAGTAAGGACGACAATCAACTATCGCTGTCTAAACGCGTCGGCGTCGTTTAAATTATGTGCGAGCAACAAAAAGGGGAATAACTAAAAGTGGGACAGAACTGATGACGCCGTGGCATTTTTATAATTGACGATTAATCTACCAAAGAATATCTTGTACCCGGTTAAGTACCTCCACCAAACATGAGCACCGTATACAGGACCGATGCTAAACAGTGTACTATATTCCACTAGTCTGACAATTTAAGGAGTTGCGTAAAGAAAGCAAAGGGGTACAAATTAAAAAAAACTTAAAATATATATCTAATCCGAACGATTTTCACAAGCGAAATAATAACACTATATTTTTGACATATTTAAAAATTAATAGCCGCTTCTTCCGCCGATAAAAAGGTATACATTATATATATATTTTTTCTTCTTATCATCTAAGCTTTGAAACCCAATAGGTCTCTATGACACTCTAGTAAATCACCATTTAGCAACAAAGAATTACCTTTTATTTTTTATGGTAAAATATGTCTTATTGTCAAAAAATAAATTGCTTACGTCACCATTTTCATAAACGCGATATTGTTTAAAAAATCCCTTTTTACCATTTTTGAAAGTAACAATTATTGACAAATGGAATTTTTGTAAAGGACGAGACGTCTTAATTGTGACAATTTTATCATTACATACATATGACTCATAGAGGCGCTTTGCATGAGATAACGTTTGTTAGAAAATAACAGCATTTACTAATTGAACAAAGTATACAACGGTGGTAAATTTACTCTTTAGAAAATTTACGGCTAGAGCAATGACAAACAACTGACCCAAAACAACATAATTACGAAAAGTAAAATTTACCTAAATAAATAACAATTATTAAAATTATCCCAAGCCTCCTTTGAATATTTGTTATTTTGTAGTAAACAACTTTCTGTCCAAAGTTCAAATGCAATTCGGAAGGGGCTGCAATAATCTTAAGCTACTCTGGGCCTCGGGCAGTGGCGGATTTAGATATTTGCCGCCCGTAGGCTATACATTTTTGCCGCCCCTATTTTTTGGTTGGGGAGCAAATTTTGAAGAGCCAAAAAAAAGGATTTGTTTTTCAGTCAAAAATTTTTGAAGAGCAAAAAAAAAGGTTCTCAGTTCCACTTTCCTATTCCTTCAAAGTTTCTAAATCAAAATAAGAAATTTATAAAGTAAATTTGCCGCCCTCTAAAAATTTGACGTTCTAGGCTTCAGCCTACACAGCCTACTGGTAAATCCAACGCTGGCCTCGGGGCAGGCAATCAATTAGAAAATTATACAGGGTACAACCGCCTCGGTGTCTGTTACAAAAACTGTTTTTTATTAAAAAAAATTATAGGCATATGTCGGTGCCTAAGGAGCATTATTACTTAACTACACTAAAAACAGCGATATGTCAATTATGGCTGGTTTTTAGGTTAAGTAAGTAACTATGTATAAAAAAATAACCTAAATAGCTGACTTACCAATTAGGAGTTTAGATAATAAAAGGCTATGAATCACATGTTTTTATCAGGGCCGTTCCTAGGGTGTCTCGCGCCGTGGTGCAAAAATTATTTGCCGCCCCCAGAAGAAAATATGTATTGAGGTATAAAAAATTTTAAAGAGCAAAAAAAAATGGTCTTCGCTTTAATATAATACTGCTATCCAAATCTCAAAACCTTACTTCCTACATAGCGCCCTTTATTTCTTAACTTTCCGCCGTTTATTCCACAATTTTTCGCCCCTGCGTCGTTCGACAATACAATTATTACATTGAACAAATAATTAAAATATTTTTAAAATCTTTTTCTGTAGATCTCTTAAGGTGCGAATTTTAGAACACATAAATAGAACTTCTTTGGCTTTTGGTGACACCTCCGTCATACTAACCATAACTTTAGCCCTAATAAAAATTCGCTAATTCTCCATGACATTTTGTCAAAGAATTTCAACCGCTTGGATTTCCTAGAGGACATCGCGATTGGTAAGAAACTGGAATTGAATAACGCCTGTCTTAATGTACAGGTAGGCCTTAATCGTTTTTTTATTCCTTTACATAGACGTCTCACAACGCAATTATGGCTGGTTTTTAGGTTAAGTAAGTAACTATGTATAAAAAATAACCTAAATAGCTGACTTACCAATTAGGAGTTTAGATAATAAAAGGCTATGAATCACATGTTTTTATCAGGGCCGTTCCTAGGGTGTCTCGCGCCGTGGTGCAAAAATTATTTGCCGCCCCCAGAAGAAAATATGTATTGAGGTATAAAAAATTTTAAAGAGCAAAAAAAAATGGTCCTCGCTTAAATATAATACTGCTATCCAAATCTCAAAACCTTACTTCCTACATAGCGCCCTTTATTTCTTAACTTTCCGCCCTTTATTCCACAATTTTTAGCCCCTGCGTCGTTCGACAATACAATTATTACATTGAACAAATAATTAAAATATTTTTAAAATCTTTTTCTGTAGATCTCTTAAGGTGCGAATTTTAGAACACATAAATAGAACTTCTTTGGCTTTTGGTGACACCTCCGTCATACTAACCATAACTTTAGCCCTAATAAAAATTCGCTAATTCTCCATGACATTTTGTCAAAGAATTTCAACCGCTTGGATTTCCTAGAGGACATCGCGATTGGTAAGAAACTGGAATTGAATAACGCCTGTCTTAATGTACAGGTAGGCCTTAATCGTTTTTTTATTCCTTTACATAGACGTCTCACAACGTCTGGCAACACCCTGGGAGGGGCCCGGACGCTGTAAATACGTTATATGTACACATATACCATATAGGCACATTTTCCTGGGGGGCCTGGCCCCCTTATGCCTCTCCTTAGTGACGCCGGTGTATACAAGTACACTTTTCTTATTAAAAGTTTAATTTGGTATCTTGTACAGGGGCGAAGTTATTTTGTGTATAAATAAAGTTAGGACACCCTGTAGACAAGGCCCATTATTGGTGAAGGTACTTAACCGTGTACAAGGTATCCTCCTGTAGATTAATCTGCCGTGCTGTAATAAATCTTGGGCTTCCCTACTAATAAAATTTTTAAATAATTCGTATAATGATTCAGTAACAACAAAATTTAATTTTCCGGGACAATTTTGTTATTTTAAATAAAACACTCTGTGTGAGTTTTAGTAGTTTTAAAATTCCAACATGCTTTCGTTATTTCAAGATTATTATATACACAATAAAAATTTTGCTACATCCAAGGGTAGGTACAAAAAATGCGGCAACAAAGCTGTAAGCCAATTTTTCGCAGGTCAATAATTGAGTTTTTTTCTAAACATTCTCTAAATTTTTAAAAAAGGGAAAAAAAGCAAAGTAGATAATAATAAAATTTTGTTGTGAATTTTAAAAAAATTCTAAGAATCTTAAAAACCTTACATTTTTTGTAAAGGGGTCGCCGATAAAACTTACTTATTTTAATTTATAAAATTCAAGAGGAGACTAATATACAGGGTGTTCCATAAAAAAAACATAAGCTTTTATATGGAGCTGTCTGTATAATTTCTAATAACTACAGATGCCATAAAAAATATTTTTAAACTATTACACCGTTCTTGTAATATCGATCGAGGCGTGTTGGTTCCTGGGTCAGTAATGAAATGGACTTCATAATAAGAACTCCCTTTAAAACCTTTTTAGGGGGTTCCCCTGACGAATCTACCACGAATATTCATCCCTCCATATATGGAAGCGGCGCTTTCCCCCAGACTGTTAATGTCAAATGTTTCGGGTGTCGGACTGTCATTTTTTTTGTCGGACAAGTTTGTCACAATATTTTACGTACAATTTTGAAACATTGTGCCAAAAATCGTAAGGGTTACAGTCACGAAACCCGCCTAGTCCGTCCGATACCCAAAATATGTGTTTGGTCCTTATGATTTCATGACTGTAATCCTTACCATTTTTGGCAGAATGTTTAAAAATTGCTTGTAAAACATTGTGTGATAATAAAAATAATAAGGCATGGGTTTTATGCGAAAAAAGTAAACAAAAATATAACCATTTAAAAAATGCACTAATTTTAGATCAGGGCATGATAAAAAAATTCTTTTAAAAATATTAAAAAGGTGGTAACTTTACTAGTTTCAACGATTTTATCAAGAAAATATGACTAATAAAGACGCTTACGTTGAGATAATTTCTGTTAGAAAATTACAGTTATTTAGTAATTAAACAAATGTATTCACTAACAGTAAACACTGTGATAAAGTAATTCTTTTGAAAATTTACGGCTTTTGCAATGACAAACAACTGACCCTACTATGACAAAGACAAATCATAACAAAGTTTAATTTATCTAAGTAAATAACAATTAAAATTATTCTAAACCTCATCTTATGATTTGTTAATTTCCAGTAAACTACTTTCACTTCATGGTTCAAATCATAATCTAGAAAGGACTACAGTTATTTATTAGAGTAGACAGGATTTACCTTTAGAGTTTGCTCAAAAAAAACCCATATTATTCTAAAAAGAATGTCACTTATGACACAATTGTAAAAAAAGTAATTCAGAATTTTTTAAGTTTTAAAATCAAAATTTAAAAATATTCAACTTTAATTACTACTGATTTTTTAAATTTATATTTATTAGTTAATTTTCTCTTGATAACGATGGCGGACTTGCCACCGAAAAGTTGATATACATTTTGAATTTTTATCTTTGTTTTGTATTAAATGAAGACATTTAAGGACAAGAAAATTTTGTGATCGGCCCCAAATTAAAAATTTTAGAACCAAAAAACAAATTCTGAAAGCTAGTAACAATTAGAAAATTGGTAATAGGTATTTAATGTTTGGTAAAAATTGTGACTAGATTAGGTCACAGTCATTGGTCAGCAGTAAAATAAAATAAAAAGAAGTTATTTCAAATTCTTTAATTGTTACATGAGGATATTTAGCACCTCAATACTAAAGTTGGAAGCTCATCCGACGTCGATAGTAATTGGTCAGCGCAGGGCCGTATTAACTCTTCGAGGCGCCCTAGGCTAGAATTCCCGGAGCGCCAACTTTCCACCAAAAATTTTGTGAAGAGCAAAAAAAAATAATTTTCTCCTTTTCGCTCCTATTTCCGTCACCTTATTTACAGAGAAAAAAATTAGTCACCAAAAATCCCCACCCGATCTAAACTTTTTTAAAACTCCCCTGTCTAGCGCCTATTTTTTCATGGCGTTCTAGGCTGTAGCCTAGTCAGCCTAATGGATAATACGACCCTGGGTCAGCGGTAAAATAGACTCTAGAAAAGTTGTTTTAAAATTATAACTTGTAACATAAATAGCACCTCAATATCAACTTTCAGTGCCCATTTAAAATATAAATTAGTAACGAATTGGTTACCCAGTCGGTTGTAGTGATTCGCCAGAGGTTGAAAAGAATATACAGAGGTGGTTTTACACTGTTTTTTTATATATGAATGTAGCGCCTCAATATGAACACTCAAAGCTCATTCTATGCTACAAAACGGGGTTACAAATTGTTTACGATTGGTCAGTAGATCACTGAGACCGACTGACCAATCGTGACCAGTTCGCAATAAGTTTATGTAACATTGAATTGGCTCTGAATGTTGATATTGAGGCGCTAAATATATTTTTCAAAAAAATCAGTCTAAAGCCACCCCTGTATATTTCAAATAACTTATCTTAATTCTTTTTTACTCTGTGACCTATGACCGATCGTGACCAATTCGTGACCAATTGTTACAGCATAAGACGACCTCCAAATGTTAATGTTGAGGTCCTAATAATATTTATGTAGCAATTAGTGACCTTAAAATTTTAAACTCTATGATTTATTCCAGTATCTTTGACCAAATATTAAATATCTTTGACCAATTATGTAATTGTTACTAGTTTTCAGAATTTGTTTTTTGAATTAAAAAAAATAATAATTTAGGGCCGCTCACAAAATTTTCTTGTCATTAAATGTCTTCATATTATACAGAACTCATTTAATCTTGCTAAATAATTAATTATTCATACTGACCAATGTTGACCACATTGTGGTAAATTGCATTCTTTTTGATTATGCCGTGTATGATTAATTTGAGGCGCTAAAATTTTTTTGATGATCTTGATATTTTAAACACGCTCTAAAGGTACTCTAGTTTTTGGACTTACAGATTCCGAACTGCGGGAAAACTGTGCTTTTTCCATGCACACAAGCATTGGGTCAGTTCTGATCTGTCGATAAAAAAACAATGTTTTTAAAAAGAGGTTAAGAAAAAAAGTTATATAGTAGCACTTCTTGTTCTTTTATTAGTTTATAAGGTACTAAAAAGGCAAAAAAAAAACGTTTTTGGTTAAATGATTGGTTGTTGCAACGCGGAACATTAAAAATTAATAATCTTAATAACTAACTCAAAATGGATGATATGTGCTTCGGCTAGTTAATAAAATATGTATTTTTAAATAATACAGAGTGTACGATTTTTTTCTAAATAATTTTAATAAAGTTTTATTGCTTTATTTATAAGATTGGAAAGGAAAAAATATGTGATATATTAGTACTGTCAAGTGGAGTAAAAAAATTAAAATTGTCATGATACACAGTCAATACAGAGTGTGTAAAAATTATTAAGGTTACTTTTTAAATTTAAATATAGCCTTGAACATAATTTCAGGCAAGCCTGTAACAATACGTTTGGTTAAATACCATCTTATATATAAAATTCTCGTGTCACAATGTTCGTTCCCGTACTCCTCCGAAACGGCTTGACCGATTCTCATGAAATTTTGTGAGCATATTGAGTAGGTCTGAGAATCGGCCAACATATATTTTTCATACCCCTTAGTGATAAGGGTTGTCCACCCTTAACATTTTTTTTAATTTTTAGGCTAGAAGTTACTTAAAAATTATTTATATGGCAAAACAACGTTTGCCGGGTCAGCTAGTATTTAATGTAAAATAGTTTTTGTCCGGTATATAGATGAGTGCAGGTCGCTTCCTATTCGGATCTTAAACCAACTACTATTGCTAGAATCTACAGGGGCGGTCATATCGACTTTCTGAGGGGGGCCATGAGCCGAGGAGAAGTGTGTGAGGTGGCAATAAACAAAAATTTTTAAAGGAAGTTCAAATTTTTGAAGAGCAAAAAAAAGGTCCTCTAACCTCTTTCTATTTTTTTCACCTTTCATTATTTTTATAAAATACATAAAACCTCCTTCCCGCGTATTGAAAAGGTCCTCATTCTTCAATTCCATCATCAGCCTCACCCCTCGGACCAACCTTGGGGAGGGGACCCTCAATAAATGCCCATATTTGCCATTAGACATGTATGAAACACAATAAAATAGAAAGGATGTCGCATCCAAGGGGGAGGGCATGGCCCCCATGGCCTCCATGCCCCGCCCCCTATGACCGCCCCTGAGAATCTATCATTTTGCTGGGCTGGAAAATGATGTAAACTCTTCCGTTAGGTTTAAAGTTGGAAACTATAGATTCGAACTGTCGTCTTTACTCCATACACGTCAGTCTATCGTGGAATTTACGTGATCTGCAGGCTCAGAACTGTCGGCGGTCTGCATGTGTATTGCCAAATTTGGTATATGGATGACCAATTCGTCACACTTAGTGACCATTTATTTCCATTTCGTGACCAATTGGTACCTGTTATTTGTATAATTTATTATTTTGTAATTTGTAATAAGTTATTAATAATGTAATGGGCTTATTTGAAAAAAATATAACATCTACAAATTTTACAACAAATCGAAGAGTTCAGGACCTTTATTGCTATTGATTGACTGTAAAAGAATGCATACAAAGGGTTCTACGTTTTGCTCTATTGGGAGCTTTTAGGAACAAAATTAGATTGCAGTGGCGTAGCTAGGTCAGCAGGGACCCTGGGGCAAAAAACTAATGTGGGGCTCTAAATACAATGACAAGGAATGCGACTAAGTTGCCACAGAAAAGTGGCAACCAAAAAAAGGTCTTCACCTCTTGGAACCTACAGTCATCATACATTTATCTTCTTCTGCGTAGTTACGAGGCCTAAAAAAATATTTAAATACTCGGTATTTCGAATTGTATTCAGAGTACATTGGCCTGGTATTCGAATAGTATTCAAATACATCTCTGTGTTTGGTATTCGGTATTCGCCAGAATACTTTTTGGTCAGTATTCGATTTTAAGAATGATAGTATTCGAATAGAAATTTTGAGTATTCGAATGCCGGGATTTAAAGTATTTGAATACCGGCATACCGAGTGATGATTCAAATATCAGGATTTGAAGTATTCCGTGCCCCAAAATCGTAAAAATATTAGGCGAAGACGTTTTTTGCTCTTTAAAATGTTAAGGGCTGAGCATAATTTTTTTATTAATTTTTTTCTAAGGAAGGACCTTTTGTTTTGGTGTTCAGTATTCATAAATACCCAATCTAAATACTTTTTTACGGTATTCGTATTCGATTCCATCCGATTTTCAGTATTCGTCCCAACGTTTGTATCTACCTTCTCTTGTTCTGCCTAGTTACGAAGCCCAATAAAAGTGACACACCACTATTTAATTGCCACTTAGGATAATTTTCGAACCCGACCCATAACTTACTTACTATAAAGTATATGAATCAGGATCAAAGTCCAAACCTTCCTCCAAATCCTTCAAAACATCATAAAATCTTCTAGGATTATTTTTACACTGCTGAAGGTTTCAACAACAAGTTGTAAATTTACTGACTTCTTTGTTAAGACACGTTTTGTAACACACTTGGTTACCTGTATAAAGATGAGGACCACATCAGGTAATATGTTTACTTCTCTTACAAGTCTGGCCTTAATAATCTAATGTGTCTTTGATAATTATATGCACAAGGTATATAAACTCAACCAAATATGGAATTTTTATTACATGGGGCAAAATCCAGTTTTGTTAAGGCATTATATCCAGTTAGAAGACGAAAAAAGACCCTTTTTTTTATTTTTTTTTCTGAAAAGTACTTTAAATTTATTATTTTAAAATTTTGTATCTTGTACAGGGGCGAAGTTATTTCTAGCATAAATGGAGTTAGGCCACCCTGTATATGTTAAATATATTTTATTCAATTCGGTTTTAATTTGGCAATATTATTTATGGCCTTAAGGAGGTAATTTATTACCAACTTTTTACAGTGGCTTCTCGAGCGGCACCTGAACGAATATTTTCAACAAAAAAACCGTTAAGTACGCCACTGACTACGGGTCTATACTATTTTTTTCGCATCTTGTTTAGTTTAAGAGATAAAAAGTAAAATTTACCCAATTGCATATTTGTAGACACAGCAACACTTTTTTTTAATTAGGTTTTATAATTTTTTATAAGCTATTAGGTAACAATAACAATAAATACTTATTTTATAAGCGTTTTTATCTAGTCTAACAAATTTTACAAAAAAAAGGGTTTTTCAAATGTTTCAGTTTGTCTCCTATTTAAATTTAATAAATTGGGTAAAATCCACCATCTTAACAATTTGATTTTCAAAGCATAACTTATTTTATTACCGACAGATATTGACAATCCTCGTAACGGAAAAACTCCGCTATAGTAATCAATTCATATTATAGGGGAAAGTGACCAAATATGGGATACCATTTTGTTTTTTACACATAGTGTGCATAAACATTAAAAATAAAAAACTTTTTGTAATTATAATTAAGAATTACATATTTGTCCTTTATTTTGTAAATTTTTTTAAATTTTAATTTTAAGATTTTTTAAAAAACTAAAAAATAAAGGTAGCTAAATATGGAATAGGTGCCTAAATATGGAATACCATAAACACCATTAAAAGTTAAAAATATTTGACAAAAAACTTTTTGGAAACTTTGGTATAACATAGAAAGCAACAAAAATAATTTTGATAAAAATCACAGATTCTGGCATCAGAGTCTGAATCCAGTGCAAATATTGTGCCCAGAGCTCACACCAACGCTGTGGGTATCTCAAGCTCGTTGACACGGAACTTAAATTAATGAGGGGGAAACAATACCTTCGAGGGCAGCAGATTCCTCTATCTACATCTGGCCAGTTGGACCGTATAGGGATGCATACGTGCGGCACCACGAGTTTCTCTATTGGGAACCGCCGTAAGTGAAGAAACTATACTGGACAATTCCTCAAAGCAGAAGCCATAGAAGTACCTATTAAAAATCGATAAATCCCCTACAGGCCGACGATGATCCTCTCTGTAAGCGAAGGTTCAGTTATAAGACAAACAGCCCTTTTTTGACTTGATTCTTGTCTTCTGATTCTATTCTTGCTCTATCAGAAGCTTTTTAAATGATCAAAGAACCCAAATATGAAATAGTCCATATTTGGGTACTATGACCTCTCCATATTTGGATTTTCCGACGACTTTTAACTAGTTTTTATATTTTTTATTTAAGAAAGTAATAAGATCAAATACCGTCAAAACCTACAAAAGAATATCTGAACTATCTCTTAAAGTCATAAAAACAGTATTTCGTGCAAATTTTGTACAAAAAATACGTATTTTTAAAATACCTTAAAAAGTTATGAGAAAGCGATAAAACAAAACGTTACTACAGCGACGAAAGGGCTTGCACTACTGGTATGTTACCTCTTCTACTCGCGAATAGGCATAAAAAAGAGACAAACCTTTCTAATTGCGTGTGTGAGTTTCCGTTTAAAAGAAATGCCCGTATTCCATATTAGGGATCCTATTCCATATTTGGTCACTTTCCTCTACTTTTATTAATATACTTATTTCAGAAAATATTTTGTACCCTAGTAATGTAAAAACTCTTCAATAAACAGACCACATTTTCAAAATATAAAAATTATAAAAGTGTATATCCACTACACCAAACTCTATAAAAACTAATCCCGTCGAAAACTGGCCACCGACATGCAACGCCAATGACTTGCTTTAAATTAGACTAGCCGCGACAGCGACCGACTATAGTTTCTACGCGTCGCGTCGTCTCGCGGTTGCTTGCCGTAAAGTAAACAAAAGTACAAAGTTTTAAATCGCTCCGGAGTCACCTTAAGAGGAAAAAAATAAAATTCACCTAATTGCATATTTGTAGACACAGGATCAACTTTTTTTTAAAATTAGTTTTTATAATTTTTTATTAGCAATTAGGTAGCAATAACATTAAATACTTATTTTATCAGCGTTTATATCTAGTCTAATAAATTTTACAAAAATTAATGTTTTTTAGTTTTTTAAAAAGTTGGGAAAACGAAACACGAAAGAACGAAAAATTTGCGGACCCATTTCATATAAACCATTTTCTCCTATTTTTATAAGATGATTCTACCATAGCAGTTTGGCATCACGGTTTACGAACACTCTGTATAAACCTTAAAGTAAATTAGGTTATTTGCAACGTTTGGTCATTATTTCTACTAACCTAGGATAAACAGGTAAGGTTTTAAATCAAGATATCTTAAAAATGGCTGCTCAAATGAACCCTTGCTACGTATAACTTTTTTAGGTAAAAGACATTAAATAATAAAAATTGTATCTTAAAATTAAATTAAAAGAGGCTCAAAAAATGTATTACTTTTTAAATGTACTCTTTTTTCGGAAACGTTTTGATTTCGAGATATTCGTCATTAAAGTCGAAATTCAAGCAATCCTTATTTTTACTATATTTTCCCTTCTTTTTGCACAAAATCCTTGATATAACATTAAATTGACACACAATATTTTATTTGACAATAAAAAACCTTTTAAAAACATGTTTTTTGATTTATTTTATACCTTTCTTTATTAATATAAAAGGTTTACTTTAAATTAAGTCGCCATGTCTGTAAACATTTATTTACATTGGTGTATGCATGGTTGCAGCGTTTAAAGAGTAAAATATTTGGAATTTAATCGTGTAAAATACTTGAAAAATAGATTTTAAAAGATGTTCATAAAATATCTTATGCCAATTTAGTGTTATATCAGGAATTTTGTGCAAAAAAGGCGGAATAAAGTAAAACTAGGAATGGTTTGAATTTCAGTTTTGATAATGAATATCACAAGAACGAAACGTTTTCGAAGAAAAATTCTCATCAGATCAGATTCGTGATCAGCGCTTCAAAAAACCCCAGACACCAAATTTCGTCAAAACCACAGTTGCCGCAACTTTCTAGACAATAACCCTAAAGTTAAATTAAATAACAACGATTATCAAAATATGTATATAAAAAATATATTTAATTTTCATTCAACAACACCCTTAAAAACTTTTAGTTTAATTCAAACCAACCTTAACACAAATTTAAATATCTGGCGATAATACACTCGGTTTTAGCGATATCATGGCACGATCATGGCCATCATGGCCTAACGGTTCAGTTTTTGAAAAAAGTTTATTCGGTTGTAAAAAGATTTTAATTATTTGTTCAATATAATTATGTATTGTCGAACGCCTTTTATGTTGTCCAAAGATTTATTTTTTCTTGTACATAACCCGACAAGTAAATAATAAAAAAAATCACTACTTTGTTTTAAATTTTTTATAATGTTTTCCTTGTTTTCAATTAAAAATATCAAAATTTCTTCATAGGCCAAAAGCGTTTTGCTACGCTATTTTAATAAAAATTTTGCACGAAAAGAAAGACTTCTCTGTTTTCTCCAATAAAAGAGTGTAGCATAGACGTAAGTAGCCATTGAACCTGGAGGGGACCTAAGAGGGCCTGGCAACACCCTGGGAGGGCTCGGACGCTGTAAATATGTTATATGTATTATACTACATATACCATATAGGCACATTTTCCTGGAGGTGGCCTGGCCCCCTTATGCCTCTCCGTAGTGACGCCGGTGTATACAAGTACACTTTTCTTATTAAAAGTTTAATTTGGTATCTTGTACAAGGGGCGAAGTTATTTTGTGTATAAATAAAGTTAGGACACCCTGTAGACAAGGCTCATTATTGGTGGAGGTACTTAACCGGGTACAAGGTATCCTCCTGTAGATTAATCTGCCGTGCTGTAATAAATCGCGAAATCCCCTCTTGGGCTGCCCTACTAATAAGATTTTTAAATAATTCGTATAATGATTCGGTAACAACAAAATTTAATTTTCCTGGACAATTTTGTTATTTTAAATAAAACACTCTATGTGGGTTTTAGTAGTTTTAAAATTCCAACTTGCCTTGGCTATTTCAAGATTATTATATACGCAATAAAAATTTTGCTACATCGAAGGGTACAAAAAAATGCGGCAACAAAGCTGTAAGCCAATTTGTCGCAGGTCAATAATTGAGTTTTTTCTAAACATTCTCTAAATTTTTAAAAAGGGAAAAAAGCAAAGTAGATAATAATAAAATTTTGTTGTGAATTTTAAAAAATTCTAAAAATCTTAAAAACCTTACATTTTTTGTAAAGGGGTCGCCGATAAAACTTACTTATTTTAATTTATAAAATTCAAGAAGAGACTAATATACAGGGTGTTCCATTAAAAAAAACATAGGCTTTTATATGGAGCTGTCTGTATAATTTCTAATAACTACAGATGCCATAAAAAATATTTTTAAACTATTACACCGTTCTTGTAATATAGATCGAGGCGTGTTAGTCCCTGGGTCAGTAATGAAATGGACTTCATAATAAGAACCCCCTTTAAAACCTTTTTAGGGGGTTCCCCTGACGAAGTCTACCACGAATATTCATCCCTCCATATATGGAAGCGGCGCTTTCCCCCAGACTGTTAATGTCAAATGTTTCGGGTGTCGGACTGTCATTTTTTTTGTCGGACAAGTTTATCACAATGTTTTACGTACAATTTTGAAACATTGTGCCAAAAATCGTAAGGGTTACAGTCACGAAACCCGCCTAGTCCGTCCGATACCCAAAATATGTGTTTGGTCCTTATGATTTCATGACTGTAATCCTTACCATTTTTGGCAGAATGTTTAAAAATTGCTTGTAAAACATTGTGTGATAATAAAAATAATAAGGCATGGGTTTTATGCGAAAAAAGTAAACAAAAATATAACCATTTAAAAAATGCACTAATTTTAGATCAGGGCATGATAAAAAAATTCTTTTAAAAATATTAAAAAGGTGGTAACTTTACTAGTTTCAACGATTTTATCAAGAAAATATGACTAATAAAGACGCTTACGTTGAGATAATTTCTGTTAGAAAATTACAGTTATTTAGTAATTAAACAAATGTATTCACTAACAGTAAACACTGTGATAAAGTAATTCTTTTGAAAATTTACGGCTTTTGCAATGACAAACAACTGACCCTACTATGACAAAGACAAATCATAACAAAGTTTAATTTATCTAAGTAAATAACAATTAAAATTATTCTAAACCTCATCTTATGATTTGTTAATTTCCAGTAAACTACTTTCACTTCATGGTTCAAATCATAATCTAGAAAGGACTACAGTTATTTATTAGAGTAGACAGGATTTACCTTTAGAGTTTGCTCAAAAAAAACCCATATTATTCTAAAAAGAATGTCACTTATGACACAATTGTAAAAAAAGTAATTCAGAATTTTTTAAGTTTTAAAATCAAAATTTAAAAATATTCAACTTTAATTACTACTGATTTTTTAAATTTATATTTATTAGTTAATTTTCTCTTGATAACGATGGCGGACTTGCCACCGAAAAGTTGATATACATTTTGAATTTTTATCTTTGTTTTGTATTAAATGAAGACATTTAAGGACAAGAAAATTTTGTGATCGGCCCCAAATTAAAAATTTTAGAACCAAAAAACAAATTCTGAAAGCTAGTAACAATTAGAAAATTGGTAATAGGTATTTAATGTTTGGTAAAAATTGTGACTAGATTAGGTCACAGTCATTGGTCAGCAGTAAAATAAAATAAAAAGAAGTTATTTCAAATTCTTTAATTGTTACATGAGGATATTTAGCACCTCAATACTAAAGTTGGAAGCTCATCCGACGTCGATAGTAATTGGTCAGCGCAGGGCCGTATTAACTCTTCGAGGCGCCCTAGGCTAGAATTCCCGGAGCGCCAACTTTCCACCAAAAATTTTGTGAAGAGCAAAAAAAAATAATTTTCTCCTTTTCGCTCCTATTTCCGTCACCTTATTTACAGAGAAAAAAATTAGTCACCAAAAATCCCCACCCGATCTAAACTTTTTTAAAACTCCCCTGTCTAGCGCCTATTTTTTCATGGCGTTCTAGGCTGTAGCCTAGTCAGCCTAATGGATAATACGACCCTGGGTCAGCGGTAAAATAGACTCTAGAAAAGTTGTTTTAAAATTATAACTTGTAACATAAATAGCACCTCAATATCAACTTTCAGTGCCCATTTAAAATATAAATTAGTAACGAATTGGTTACCCAGTCGGTTGTAGTGATTCGCCAGAGGTTGAAAAGAATATACAGAGGTGGTTTTACACTGTTTTTTTATATATGAATGTAGCGCCTCAATATGAACACTCAAAGCTCATTCTATGCTACAAAACGGGGTTACAAATTGTTTACGATTGGTCAGTAGATCACTGAGACCGACTGACCAATCGTGACCAGTTCGCAATAAGTTTATGTAACATTGAATTGGCTCTGAATGTTGATATTGAGGCGCTAAATATATTTTTCAAAAAATCAGTCTAAAGCCACCCCTGTATATTTCAAATAACTTATCTTAATTCTTTTTTACTCTGTGACCTATGACCGATCGTGACCAATTCGTGACCAATTGTTACAGCATAAGACGACCTCCAAATGTTAATGTTGAGGTCCTAATAATATTTATGTAGCAATTAGTGACCTTAAAATTTTAAACTCTATGATTTATTCCAGTATCTTTGACCAAATATTAAATATCTTTGACCAATTATGTAATTGTTACTAGTTTTCAGAATTTGTTTTTTGAATTAAAAAAAATAATAATTTAGGGCCGCTCACAAAATTTTCTTGTCATTAAATGTCTTCATATTATACAGAACTCATTTAATCTTGCTAAATAATTAATTATTCATACTGACCAATGTTGACCACATTGTGGTAAATTGCATTCTTTTTGATTATGCCGTGTATGATTAATTTGAGGCGCTAAAATTTTTTTGATGATCTTGATATTTTAAACACGCTCTAAAGGTACTCTAGTTTTTGGACTTACAGATTCCGAACTGCGGGAAAACTGTGCTTTTTCCATGCACACAAGCATTGGGTCAGTTCTGATCTGTCGATAAAAAAACAATGTTTTTAAAAAGAGGTTAAGAAAAAAAGTTATATAGTAGCACTTCTTGTTCTTTTATTAGTTTATAAGGTACTAAAAAGGCAAAAAAAAACGTTTTTGGTTAAATGATTGGTTGTTGCAACGCGGAACATTAAAAATTAATAATCTTAATAACTAACTCAAAATGGATGATATGTGCTTCGGCTAGTTAATAAAATATGTATTTTTAAATAATACAGAGTGTACGATTTTTTTCTAAATAATTTTAATAAAGTTTTATTGCTTTATTTATAAGATTGGAAAGGAAAAAATATGTGATATATTAGTACTGTCAAGTGGAGTAAAAAAATTAAAATTGTCATGATACACAGTCAATACAGAGTGTGTAAAAATTATTAAGGTTACTTTTTAAATTTAAATATAGCCTTGAACATAATTTCAGGCAAGCCTGTAACAATACGTTTGGTTAAATACCATCTTATATATAAAATTCTCGTGTCACAATGTTCGTTCCCGTACTCCTCCGAAACGGCTTGACCGATTCTCATGAAATTTTGTGAGCATATTGAGTAGGTCTGAGAATCGGCCAACATATATTTTTCATACCCCTTAGTGATAAGGGTTGTCCACCCTTAACATTTTTTTTAATTTTTAGGCTAGAAGTTACTTAAAAATTATTTATATGGCAAAACAACGTTTGCCGGGTCAGCTAGTATTTAATGTAAAATAGTTTTTGTCCGGTATATAGATGAGTGCAGGTCGCTTCCTATTCGGATCTTAAACCAACTACTATTGCTAGAATCTACAGGGGCGGTCATATCGACTTTCTGAGGGGGGCCATGAGCCGAGGAGAAGTGTGTGAGGTGGCAATAAACAAAAATTTTTAAAGGAAGTTCAAATTTTTTGAAGAGCAAAAAAAAGGTCCTCTAACCTCTTTCTATTTTTTTCACCTTTCATTATTTTTATAAAATACATAAAACCTCCTTCCCGCGTATTGAAAAGGTCCTCATTCTTCAATTCCATCATCAGCCTCACCCCTCGGACCAACCTTGGGGAGGGGACCCTCAATAAATGCCCATATTTGCCATTAGACATGTATGAAACACAATAAAATAGAAAGGATGTCGCATCCAAGGGGGAGGGCATGGCCCCCATGGCCTCCATGCCCCGCCCCCTATGACCGCCCCTGAGAATCTATCATTTTGCTGGGCTGGAAAATGATGTAAACTCTTCCGTTAGGTTTAAAGTTGGAAACTATAGATTCGAACTGTCGTCTTTACTCCATACACGTCAGTCTATCGTGGAATTTACGTGATCTGCAGGCTCAGAACTGTCGGCGGTCTGCATGTGTATTGCCAAATTTGGTATATGGATGACCAATTCGTCACACTTAGTGACCATTTATTTCCATTTCGTGACCAATTGGTACCTGTTATTTGTATAATTTATTATTTTGTAATTTGTAATAAGTTATTAATAATGTAATGGGCTTATTTGAAAAAAATATAACATCTACAAATTTTACAACAAATCGAAGAGTTCAGGACCTTTATTGCTATTGATTGACTGTAAAAGAATGCATACAAAGGGTTCTACGTTTTGCTCTATTGGGAGCTTTTAGGAACAAAATTAGATTGCAGTGGCGTAGCTAGGTCAGCAGGGACCCTGGGGCAAAAAACTAATGTGGGGCTCTAAATACAATGACAAGGAATGCGACTAAGTTGCCACAGAAAAGTGGCAACCAAAAAAAAGGTCTTCACCTCTTGGAACCTACAGTCATCATACATTTATCTTCTTCTGCGTAGTTACGAGGCCTAAAAAAATATTTAAATACTCGGTATTTCGAATTGTATTCAGAGTACATTGGCCTGGTATTCGAATAGTATTCAAATACATCTCTGTGTTTGGTATTCGGTATTCGCCAGAATACTTTTTGGTCAGTATTCGATTTTAAGAATGATAGTATTCGAATAGAAATTTTGAGTATTCGAATGCCGGGATTTAAAGTATTTGAATACCGGCATACCGAGTGATGATTCAAATATCAGGATTTGAAGTATTCCGTGCCCCAAAATCGTAAAAATATTAGGCGAAGACGTTTTTTGCTCTTTAAAATGTTAAGGGCTGAGCATAATTTTTTTTATTAATTTTTTTCTAAGGAAGGACCTTTTGTTTTGGTGTTCAGTATTCATAAATACCCAATCTAAATACTTTTTTACGGTATTCGTATTCGATTCCATCCGATTTTCAGTATTCGTCCCAACGTTTGTATCTACCTTCTCTTGTTCTGCCTAGTTACGAAGCCCAATAAAAGTGACACACCACTATTTAATTGCCACTTAGGATAATTTTCGAACCCGACCCATAACTTACTTACTATAAAGTATATGAATCAGGATCAAAGTCCAAACCTTCCTCCAAATCCTTCAAAACATCATAAAATCTTCTAGGATTATTTTTACACTGCTGAAGGTTTCAACAACAAGTTGTAAATTTACTGACTTCTTTGTTAAGACACGTTTTGTAACACACTTGGTTACCTGTATAAAGATGAGGACCACATCAGGTAATATGTTTACTTCTCTTACAAGTCTGGCCTTAATAATCTAATGTGTCTTTGATAATTATATGCACAAGGTATATAAACTCAACCAAATATGGAATTTTTATTACATGGGGCAAAATCCAGTTTTGTTAAGGCATTATATCCAGTTAGAAGACGAAAAAAGACCCTTTTTTTTATTTTTTTTTCTGAAAAGTACTTTAAATTTATTATTTTAAAATTTTGTATCTTGTACAGGGGCGAAGTTATTTCTAGCATAAATGGAGTTAGGCCACCCTGTATATGTTAAATATATTTTATTCAATTCGGTTTTAATTTGGCAATATTATTTATGGCCTTAAGGAGGTAATTTATTACCAACTTTTTACAGTGGCTTCTCGAGCGGCACCTGAACGAATATTTTCAACAAAAAAACCGTTAAGTACGCCACTGACTACGGGTCTATACTATTTTTTTCGCATCTTGTTTAGTTTAAGAGATAAAAAGTAAAATTTACCCAATTGCATATTTGTAGACACAGCAACACTTTTTTTTAATTAGGTTTTATAATTTTTTATAAGCTATTAGGTAACAATAACAATAAATACTTATTTTATAAGCGTTTTTATCTAGTCTAACAAATTTTACAAAAAAAAGGGTTTTTCAAATGTTTCAGTTTGTCTCCTATTTAAATTTAATAAATTGGGTAAAATCCACCATCTTAACAATTTGATTTTCAAAGCATAACTTATTTTATTACCGACAGATATTGACAATCCTCGTAACGGAAAAACTCCGCTATAGTAATCAATTCATATTATAGGGGAAAGTGACCAAATATGGGATACCATTTTGTTTTTTACACATAGTGTGCATAAACATTAAAAATAAAAAACTTTTTGTAATTATAATTAAGAATTACATATTTGTCCTTTATTTTGTAAATTTTTTTAAATTTTAATTTTAAGATTTTTTAAAAAACTAAAAAATAAAGGTAGCTAAATATGGAATAGGTGCCTAAATATGGAATACCATAAACACCATTAAAAGTTAAAAATATTTGACAAAAAACTTTTTGGAAACTTTGGTATAACATAGAAAGCAACAAAAATAATTTTGATAAAAATCACAGATTCTGGCATCAGAGTCTGAATCCAGTGCAAATATTGTGCCCAGAGCTCACACCAACGCTGTGGGTATCTCAAGCTCGTTGACACGGAACTTAAATTAATGAGGGGGAAACAATACCTTCGAGGGCAGCAGATTCCTCTATCTACATCTGGCCAGTTGGACCGTATAGGGATGCATACGTGCGGCACCACGAGTTTCTCTATTGGGAACCGCCGTAAGTGAAGAAACTATACTGGACAATTCCTCAAAGCAGAAGCCATAGAAGTACCTATTAAAAATCGATAAATCCCCTACAGGCCGACGATGATCCTCTCTGTAAGCGAAGGTTCAGTTATAAGACAAACAGCCCTTTTTTGACTTGATTCTTGTCTTCTGATTCTATTCTTGCTCTATCAGAAGCTTTTTAAATGATCAAAGAACCCAAATATGAAATAGTCCATATTTGGGTACTATGACCTCTCCATATTTGGATTTTCCGACGACTTTTAACTAGTTTTTATATTTTTTATTTAAGAAAGTAATAAGATCAAATACCGTCAAAACCTACAAAAGAATATCTGAACTATCTCTTAAAGTCATAAAAACAGTATTTCGTGCAAATTTTGTACAAAAAATACGTATTTTTAAAATACCTTAAAAAGTTATGAGAAAGCGATAAAACAAAACGTTACTACAGCGACGAAAGGGCTTGCACTACTGGTATGTTACCTCTTCTACTCGCGAATAGGCATAAAAAAGAGACAAACCTTTCTAATTGCGTGTGTGAGTTTCCGTTTAAAAGAAATGCCCGTATTCCATATTAGGGATCCTATTCCATATTTGGTCACTTTCCTCTACTTTTATTAATATACTTATTTCAGAAAATATTTTGTACCCTAGTAATGTAAAAACTCTTCAATAAACAGACCACATTTTCAAAATATAAAAATTATAAAAGTGTATATCCACTACACCAAACTCTATAAAAACTAATCCCGTCGAAAACTGGCCACCGACATGCAACGCCAATGACTTGCTTTAAATTAGACTAGCCGCGACAGCGACCGACTATAGTTTCTACGCGTCGCGTCGTCTCGCGGTTGCTTGCCGTAAAGTAAACAAAAGTACAAAGTTTTAAATCGCTCCGGAGTCACCTTAAGAGGAAAAAAATAAAATTCACCTAATTGCATATTTGTAGACACAGGATCAACTTTTTTTTAAAATTAGTTTTTATAATTTTTTATTAGCAATTAGGTAGCAATAACATTAAATACTTATTTTATCAGCGTTTATATCTAGTCTAATAAATTTTACAAAAATTAATGTTTTTTAGTTTTTTAAAAAGTTGGGAAAACGAAACACGAAAGAACGAAAAATTTGCGGACCCATTTCATATAAACCATTTTCTCCTATTTTTATAAGATGATTCTACCATAGCAGTTTGGCATCACGGTTTACGAACACTCTGTATAAACCTTAAAGTAAATTAGGTTATTTGCAACGTTTGGTCATTATTTCTACTAACCTAGGATAAACAGGTAAGGTTTTAAATCAAGATATCTTAAAAATGGCTGCTCAAATGAACCCTTGCTACGTATAACTTTTTTAGGTAAAAGACATTAAATAATAAAAATTGTATCTTAAAATTAAATTAAAAGAGGCTCAAAAAATGTATTACTTTTTAAATGTACTCAAGGTGCCACAGTTCGTGTCCTATAAAATTTAAAATAATAAACATTAAAAAAAATGTACCGACTTCAAACGATCTAATAAAGCTCACTTTAAAGTTAAGAATAATAAAAAAAGGTAAGGTAAGTCGGATAATAACAATAATTAATAATAAAGTATAAAAACCTCTTGGTGTTCCATTAAAATTATTGGGGGTATCATATTTAGAAGTTCAAATTTATAACACTTTCGGTTAAACAGGAAGTAGTATTTTAACGGCCTTAGAGGGTAAATAAAGTCTTTTAAAAGAAGTCATTTAAAAATTTTCAATTTCTGTGATTTTTGTTTTCTCATAAAACGGCATATTGGGTGGTCATTTGAACTTTTCAAACGCCATTTTCTCTAAAACCAAAAAGATAGGTTATGGGTATATAAGAGATTTAAGATAAGAAAGGACTTGTAGAATTTTAATCTTTAAAAATATAGAGGGTATTTATTTAAAATATTTAAGTTTATATCACTTCCGGTTAAACCGGAAGTAATACACAGGTGCTATTATATATAAAATTGGCATCTGGTGATACAATTTATTTTTCATAAATTTGAAAAGTGTATGGTTTTACTTAAGCCACTAAAATTCTGTATAGTAATTTCATTGTCACCCGGTATATTATTGGAAGCGTGCAAATTATTTTTTGACAAACAGAACAATAAATACGTTACTCATTTTATACCCTTTATAGTAGCCACCTTATGGATTGGGTTCAAAGTCCAAACTATTATTGGCCCTAAAATCTTTCAAAACACCATAAAATATTTTCAAATAATTACCTATTCTGTATTAAAAGTTTCAAAAACAAAGTTGTAAATTTTCTTACTCCTTTATTAAGACTTGTTTCATAATACAATTGGTTACCTGTATAAAGAGAAGGGTCACATCTAGTAATATGTTTACTTCTCTTCCAAGACATGTCCTAACTGATTAGTTTTTTATAATCTTAGTACAGGGTGTACTAAATTTGTTTAGAATCAGAAAAACAGAATCGGATTTATTTTAATTTTTAGAATATCTTGTTTTTGCATATTATGCTCTATTTTTTTCGATAAAACAAAAATTCGTTAATTTGAATGGCCATATCTTTTTCATAATTAAGTTATCAAGACAATAAAAAACCATTATTTTTTTGCTAGTAAAAATACTTTCTTCGTGGTGATGATTGTAAAAAATTATCATTTTTAATCGCCCTGTATGTTGTGCTGTTAAAAAGAAGACGCCATGGCTACTGCGATTGAAATGATTGAAAGTGAAGCTTTGCAATTTTATGGGAAAATATGGGTAAAATAAATAGAAAAATTGGTTTTTGACAGATAAATATTGAGTGCCAATTTAGCAGAGAACGCAAAAAGCAAAAAGAATGAGAATATGGTGATTTTAAGTTAGTTTTCTAGTCAATTTTAAAGATGAATATCTCGAATCCGAGACATTGCCGACTAAAGCGCCCCAAAATATCACTGTATGATATTTTTTAAAATCAAAATCGGTGTGGTGTCCAATAAGTAAATAATTACCAAGAATACGTACAGAACCATAATATTTTATGATCAAAAATTAGGTGAGCTGTTGTGCTCTCTGCTTTCCATGTATTATTTACAAGAAGTAGGTACAAACATTTCAGCGATAACTTTGAGGGTTTTTTCCGAATATGGGTGTTATTTGTACAAACTGTATCAGATCAAAACAAATCACCCACAGTAAACAGAAGTTTTACCCGAAAAGCATCAAAGTTTGCCTTAAAACAATAATGGCTAAAATAATTATAAAAATAAACAACACATTGGAGAGCTGTTGCAGTCCCTTACAGTATGTGAATTTTATTGTAGGTATTATCAAAAAGGCTTTAGGCTCTTTAATAAATTCCAGATATTTTCGGGCTTTCTTTCTAATCGACGCATATCTTGTAGATATTTTAGCCAACAAAAAGCCAAAAAGCAACACGAAGTGTCAACTTAATGTGTATATTTATATTTTATCTAGAGAAAAACTACCCACTTATTCTTCATTGCCATAGAGTATAATATGGTCTATTAAACAGCAGAAGTATTTTCTCTTCTTTATGAAGACCTACAAATTGTAAAAATTAATAATATTTTAATTAAATTTATATTCTCAGAAAACCAATAAACTCTAATCATTCTAGTCCCGTGTTAATAAACTGCCTCTTACTTCATTTAAGAAACCTAAGGTAGGTTAGTAGTTCGCCTTTAAGCCTTTGTAAACTACATCATGGCCTTCTTAAAAACCCGTTTCTTTGAAAACTATGCATTTTCGAACCTATGCTTATAAAAACTTTTTTTTATTATATTCGCTCATAAATCAGCCTTAATTTTTATCGAAAGTAGGAAACATCTTGTATATTGTGTTTAAATGGACTATAATTTTTCGTTTATCCTGCATAATATTACAGTAATACTTTCTGTATACCGTCTGGTGTATAGCCAGATTGCCCATAGGCAATCCCATGTAAATTTCTATACTTTCAAATATTGGCTACCCGATTGATTTTAGAATAAATTTAGGTAATTGTTTACTTATCGGACACAATGCCGATTTTAATTATTTTTGGCATAAGAAGTTTTTTTGGGGCGCTGATTACGTATCTGAAATAATTATAATAACTATATTTCTCCTTCTTTTTGCAAACAATTCTTGATTTAAAGCCAAATTGACACTCAATATTTCATTTTCATTTCTTTAAACTCCATTTTTCTATTTATTTTACCCGTTGAAATGAAAATGAATTTTTTGGCCAAGTCTACAGTTTATAGTATTCCATATTTGGAGTACCCATTCCATATCTAGCTGCCCTCAATATTTTTTAGTTTTTTTTAAATCTTAATAAAAATTAATTTTTGTATTTTGTAATGTAACTAAAAAATGTTACAAAATAAAGGGCAAATATATGACTGTTAATAATTAGTACAAAAAGTTTTTATTTATAATTTTTATGCAAATTACGTGTAAAAAACAAAATAGTACTCCATATTTGGTCACTTTCCTCTATTCTTTAATACTTGGCGTATTGGAAAAGCCTTGTGTGTCTTTTTAATATAATTTATTAAATAAGTTAATTTCTGCTTAATCTGAAATAAAAGTGGTTTGTTATTTACACTTTTAAAACATTCACCTAACCTAAAACATAATTGTTTACAAACTGGACGCATCGCCGGTATTTTGGGTCACTGATTACTAATCTGAAAGCATTTTTTTTCAGACTCGTTTCGTTCACGAGATATTCATCATCGGACTTAATAACCAGAACTAACCTAAATTCACTTTTTTTCCTTTCTTTTTGCAAACAATTCTTGATTTAAAGCTAAATTTGTTACTCAATATTTGATTTCCACCTCTTAAAACCCCATTTTTCTCTTTATTTTGCCCATTTTTCCATAAAATTGTAAAGCCTACTTTCAATTGTAGTAGCCTTGGGGGCGCCAAGGCGAATGTGAAGCTTTGCAATTTTATGGTAAAAACAGGTTTCAGGTAGTATAAAAAAGTTAAGTAAACGCAAGGTTAATTTATACATACTTGGAATAGGTTGCGACACATCCTCGACTTTAGGGGTTCGAGGTCAGGGACGCAAGGGAAAGCACTGTACCGGGAAAAATTGGCAAGACTGGGTAAAGTCATTATATTTTGACAGCTGATGATTAATCTAGTGGCTTCTAGAATTTGTGCTTTTCATTTTGCATTGTTTTCAAAGTGATATTTGTGTAAAGATGTGATTCCAACGGTTTTTATTTAAAGTCGAAGAGGTTGCGACTTAATAATAATTAAACAATGTTTTGTAAACCGTTATTTTAATAATACTATAAACTGTATTTCTCCGGCACTGATGAACATGGCCGAAAAATGGCCACTGTGACGTCAACACACGTCAAACCAATATGGCCGTATGTCTCGACCCTATATATAGAGGGACTCTGAAGTAAATGTCAAAAAAATGTTTTTAAAACGTTGTTTTTGCTGACACAAAACTTTTAAAAAACGTTTACAAAACATTCTCGAACGTTTGAGAACGATTATCGTACGTTACCCAAAATCTACTTAAATGTTTTATATACGTTTATAAAATCAACCTGTCTTATAAGGGTACTTAATTATTAATAATGACAAAACCATTTTACTGCTTCTTACTATCCCTATCTCTCAACGCACTGTGCAAGGTCATGAAACGTCCTTTAAATACGCTATGCCTTATAATTTCTTATACTAACCATAAAGCGCAAAACCTCCCTAGCCATAAAGTAAACACATATCAGACTGAGATTTTTAAATGACGCCAATCTTATCCATAAATACCGAAAAGTAGTTTGCGGGTTCATGTTAAGTGTGCCTAAATGCATATTTAAAGGGCTTTTTGGCTTATCTGTATGATAAGCTCCTTTTTATTCTAAGGAAAGAGCTATTGTAGTTTGATTATTACCCTACTAGGTAAATTTGGTTATTTGATTTTGTTGATATTTTCCCATTTTAATAAATCGGTCGGTGTCTATACAGGGTGTTTAAAAACACTTATTCTTTTTTATACAGGGTTTCCGACTATGTTTTTACCAATTTCTATCGCAAATAACTTTAGAACAAGTAAAGTTATCAAGATAGGGTTTTCATAAAAAGCCTTAGAGCTTTTAAAAGTTTTTATTATATCCTTGGCATTTTATCATGACATTCCGTTAACACAAAAACAAAATGGCCGATTTTTTGATATAGGGCAACTTTGTTATTTTACGTAAAACACATTTATAATTTTCTAAAATCTTAAAATTTATTCGTTTCTCTTTTAAAAAATGTAACATAAGCTACTAGTCTAAGATACGAATAGGAAGCGACCATCTGTTTACCGAATAAAAACTGTTTTATGGTAAAGATAGTATTTAAACAAAGGTATCGCCATGAGGTTGCCTAAAAAATTAGCTCATGGCTATGACCAATAAAAAAGTAAGTTTCACAATTTTTGAGTGACCCCGTATAATGTCAATTTTTATTTTTTTATTGTAAAGGACAGTACTAATATATTAGTACATTTTGTTTCTTCGATTTTATAAATAAAGCTGTGGTAAATTTTTAAATTTTAAACCTAATATATCGGAAAATCGGCCATTTTGGTTTTGTGCAAACGGAATATGGCGAGGATATGATAAGAAAACTTTTAAAAATTTTAGAATTTTTTGCGGGAACCGCATCTTGTTAACTTTATTTGTTCGAAAGTTATTTGCGATCAAAATATAGTCAAGCACCCTGGATCAACCAACACTACATTTAAATAAAAGTTTCTTATACTAAAATTTCGTTATTTATTATTAGGATTCGTAGAAGTTAAGTTATAAATAACTGAAAAATATAGGTTGACATCATATGACGATTCTGATTAACTCTTCTGTTATTTTAGATAAACCAATAAAGCAGTTTTTGTGAAGATTAACTTTTCTTTTTAAATATCAAGAATAAAAAGTTACAGGTATATAGAAAGTCTATTCGCGAACACACACACACACACACGCGCACACGCACACGCACACGAACACAAACATGCACACGCGCACGCACACACACAATTTTTTTTAAAGATAAGTTAAATAGATTTAATTGGTCTTTGATCAATAAAATGGCTATTTAGTACTACAAACCTGAAATAAAAATTCTAAAATATAAATTTCTTTAGGTGTAACAAAATAATTTTATGTTTTCTGGATGCTTATGGGTTATTCCAACAGCCGTTTCAGTATTATCCTTAACTTTTCGTACAACCTGTATGTGTATTAATAATAAAAAGACATTTTTTACTAATAAAATGTTTATTGAGAAATAAAAAAGCAGATAAATATTTAATTTAACTTTTTTAATTTTAAATTTTACTTCTAAAAACTATATAACAATATTTTATAATTAAATCTCACTGTTAGGTAATCTCACTTTTTAAAGAGTTAAATCATCTTTACAATCATATTTACTAAGCGAAAACTGTCATAAACTGGCGTAAATATGATCTATATTATTGAGTTAAAAGAAAAGTTGAAACCTACAAAGTACACAGTGCGATCAGGGGCCCGGTTTTTGACGGTAATAGAATAGGAATGAGAAAATTCTTATTTCTCTGGTCAAATTGCATATTTTTAAACGTAATAGAAAGAGACAAACAAAAGGAAAATTTTACACCCTTTCTTTCAGAAATTTCCACTCCCCGATTCGAAAATAAGGGCCTAGTAGTGAATAATAAATTCCTGTAGTCATTCTAAATTTTAGATATGAAAAATCTATTCTTATTAATAAACAATGGGCCATTCTTAAAATTCGCCTCCAAAAAATACCAACGTATATTTTATGTCTATAGACGAGCGCAAGCGCAGTCGCCATATTGAAATGGTCGTAATTCAAAACTTTCGTACTGTTTTCATCAACAATGTGTGGGCAATAAATATTATCTCGACAAACAAATAAATTACTGGAAAAATCCATTGATGGCTCTTCACTTATGATTATGATTTAGTTGAAGCTCATATTTGTGAACAATTTAAAAGGTGGCTAAAATGGCATGGGTGTCCGCAAAATGGGCAAAATGCGAGCTGATAGACAGGTTAGGCGTTACCATTTGTTTACTAGCTACAAACTTATAAATGAAACTAATATTTCCAATTTTATTTTGATTAATAATGCTAATTAAATTAAAATAATTAAAAATATATTTTAAGTGTTAATTATCGGAGTAATTTATTTACCCATTAATTCACATTTTGCCCATGTTTATTATCTAATTTGCTTGATGTTTAATTTTTTTGCGATATTTCAGACAGAGCTTTGGAAAATTTAAAAAAACTAGTGATTACGTATTGGTTTTAAACGATTTGTACCGTGTATCACTTTAACAGATTTCATCACAACACCGCTTTGTTGTCCATTTTCGTACGGACGACATAATTTTAATGGATTACAAATATTTTTTCCGGTTGGTTTCAGTTACTACTTTCTTAGTTTTTCACCTTTTAAAAAATTAATTGACTTTAATTAATATTTTAATTTCTTTTCGTGGGTAGCGGACACATTAGTACAGTTGTTTACAGAAAACAGCACGAAAAATTGTGATTTTCAGGACTTTTTCACAAAACCAAAAATGTAGTGTTATCACAATCCAGCAACTAATAGTACCTACCAGACTTAAAGCGCTTAATACACTGCAAAAAATACATAAAATTAAAAATCTGGCGACGGTGCCGATAGCTCTGTCTTACTCAACATGCTTACAACCCTCCAGATACCTTCAAAGTTTAACCGGTTTAAAAAATATTTAAGAGTTGCTGTATTTATTACTAACCCTGTATAGATCCACAAAACTATGTGATCAATTCATTAGCGACCACCCTGTATGATGATATAAACAACTTTAATTTAACACAAATTAAAATCGAGACACCGTCACCGTAGTACTACTGGTGGCGGTACTATAACCATTAGCGTCGTTGGCAACGTTGCCATTTAATGCATTATGTTGCAAATTTGCGTCCCTTCTTTTTAAATCTGAATTTACAAATAATATTACTACAGCAGAAATAACTAAAATAATAAAAATTACTATAAAGGTGTAATCGTAGCCTATAATGTCAAAGAGAGCCTCAAATAGTAACGTTAACACTATGGATAAAAATAAAAAGCAGCGTTGAAGGTAGACGAACTACAGGCTTCTGGTATGGGGTGCGTTACTTCCACTAAGTATTCAAATCCTAGTATCAGTACAGGTGCAATGAAGAATCTAAAATAAAAGAATTTAAAAATAAGGTAATTTTCTAGAAAATGGGAGCAACTCAATTTTGACGAAATTTGGTATACAGGGGTTTTGGGGCGCTGATCACGAATCTGAAAGATTATTTGGCGGAAACGTTTCGTTCTCGAGATATCCATCATCAAGTTCAAATTTGAACTAAGCTTATTTTCACTATATTCCCCCTTCTTTTGCACACAATTCTTGATTTAAAGCTAAAGTGTCACACAATATTTGATTTTCACCTTTTAAAACCCGTTTTCTACGTTTTTTACATTATTTTGCATTAAACTGCATAGCTATACTTTGAATCATTTTAATCCCAGTTTGCCATGAAGCCCTATGTGTATGTATGGTTGCCGGATTATCAAAGAAAAGCCACGCAATTTAATTCAAAAATAATGTAAAAACGTAGAAAAACGGGGTTTTAAAAGGTGAAAATCAAATATTGTGTGACACTTTAGCTTTAAATCAAGAATTGTGTGCAAAGAAGGGGGAATATAGTGAAAATAAGGTTAGTTCAAATATCAACTTTGATGATGGATATCTCGAGAACGAAACGTTTCCGCCAAATAATTCTTTCAGATTCGTGATCAGCGCCCCAAACCCCGTATACCAAATTTCGTCAAAATCGGAGTTGTTCCCATTTTCTAGAAAATTACCAAAAATAATTAAAATCTGCTTTATTTTTTTAAGGCCGCCAAAGGAAAAAAACGAAAATTATTGCTTAACAGTATAAGACAAAAAATAATTTTTGTCAAAGTAAGTAACTTTTTTAGCTTAAGGTTTAAGCTTATTCAAAAATACTACATTTATTTCAGAGTTGGGTCGTATTCGAATACTCGGTATTCTGAATAGTATTCAGAATATATTTGGCGGGTATTCGAATACTATTCGAATAGATCTATTTTTTTGGTATTCGGTATTTGACCGAATACTTTTTGGTCAGTATTCGGTATTCTGTATTCTGAATATCGTTTTTGAATATTCTGGCATTCGAATACCGGTATTTGAGTACTGATATTCGAATACTGGTATTTGGGTACTGATATTCGAATACTGGTATTTAAATTTAGTCATTGTAAAACTGCAAGACGAAACAGGCCGCGTAAAGAACGAGATTGATTTACGTCTGCATTTGTGCAGTATTGTCAGGGCCATGTCTACCGGGTGGTGCAAGTGGTGCAAGGCACCAGGGCGCAACGCTGCTGGGGCGGAAAATTGTTCGGGATTCAATTCCCCAAGTCTCTGAATTTTCGGGATCTATAAAGAAATTTTATTTTTCAAAATAATATTGCATAAAACAAAACGCACTTAGTTTAGCTGTCGCTTTATCGAGTTGTCAATGCCAAAAGGCAGCCATTTTTATTTCCCAGCTGATTCTAGTTAGGTTTACGTGGTCTTACTTAAAAGCAGTGGAAAATATTTTTTTTACCGTTGTAAATGGTATTTATACAGGGTGTCCACTAACTTTACCGACAACTTTAAGGAAAGATTCTTTAACAAAGAATTAAAAAGAAAACTGTATATGAACATATATTGTAAACGTCCTACTTTTGGAACTACATGGTGCTAAAATTTAGGAAAAACAGCAGTTTTTTACAATTACTTTTTATCAATATATATATTTGGGAAATTTGTGAGACTTCTTTTATACTTTAAATGACCTACTTTGACGTACAAAAAACAAAAGTTTTTGTCAATTTCGTCCGTGATTGATTTAATGCAAATATTTTATAAGAAAAAAATAACGCCACTACATTTTTGTTACAAAAAACGTAAAAAATAAAGAGGAGTGAGTGTGTTGCTGCTTTTTAAATTTGTTTAAAAAAGAAAGAACCGTTTTTTGTTTTTCAAAATTTTTTGGCCTAAGTATTCGAATACTTTTTTCTTGGTATTCAGAAATATTCAGTATTCGAATACCTTTCTTAACGGTATTCGTATTTGTATTCGAATACCGAATTTCAGTATTCGACCCAACTCTGATTCATTTCTTTGTTTTGGTAAGAGCATTAGCTCTATGCCCAAGAATTTAAATTTTTTAATAGTTTATACTAAAGCTTAATAATATTATTTCTTTATTATTATTGTGTTAGTGTTAGTCCGCTACTGGAAAACTACATAAATAATGCAATTTTTTTAAGGGCATCATCTTAAAGAGTTCCAAGTAGTTATACACTGTCCATGGATGGGGTTAAAAGAGGACAAATGGACTAAAAATTTCATTTTTCGAAAAAAGTAATTCTTTATAAAATTTTTGCTTGTAAAAAATGGGATTTACGAAGAAAAATGTTGAGTTTGTACACAGGGCCCGCAAAAACTTAAAAAACATGATTTTTCTACAAGAGTAAACTACCTTTATTTTTTATTTTTAAGCAAAATATAATTTAGAAAATTTATTTAGAATTGCATTTTCAATAACTTTCTTAAGGTAACGGGGGTATTAAAAAAGATTCATAAAACTGATTTTGAGGTTATAAAAATTAATTATTTTAATGTTTTTAATAAAATCACCTTAAACTTTTATAATTTGCTTTTTAAACACCTGCTTTCCCAAATTCCTACAAAACACAATTTTTTAACTGTAAATGCCAGTTTTTGCCAAATTATGAATTTCAATAAAATTTTGTATTATTGTTTTTATTGGTTACAAACATTATTCTAAATAGTTTTTTCTAATGAGATTTTGCTAAAAAATTAAAAATAGAGGTAGTTTAATCTTGAATCAAACCATGTTTTTTAAGTCTTTCCAAACCCTGTATACAAAATCAACATTTTCTCTTCGTGAACCCAATTTTTTACAAGCAAAATTTTTATAAAGAATGACTTTTTTTTGAAAAATCAAATTTTTGGTTCATTTTTCCTCATGTTAACTCCATCCGTGGACAATCTGTATATTATATAAATTATAAAATCTACAGATTTAAAAAAAATTTACCAGGGACCTAGTAAGTCTTAAATATTAAAAAAGATCTTATTCCTTTTTTAAATTTTAAAATAAGTCAGTACACGATACTCCCAATATAAGCAGCTTTCCAAGATTTCAACAGTCACATAGGAAGAAAACTCTTCGTATTAAGGGCCTATTCTCACTGTACGTTCCGTTTACCTTTCACACCCGTGCCGTTCCGTTTACATAAAATATTAAGAAATTTAAATTATGTAATATACAGGTGGGCCCTAAGTCATGGGCCAAGATTTAACCGGAGAATTGTGAATTTAAAATATTGCGATTTAACTGTTTAAGTACAATAGTTGATATTAACTGAGATACAGAGTAACACAAAAAAATTGGGTTATTTTAGAGAAATTCAAAGTAGCGTAAGTGACGTCCTCTACTTAACACATAAAAATTAACATTAAATATGAATAGCTCACGTCAGACAACCCCTTGATACTGAGTTTTATTACAATATTTAAAACGTGTCAAATATTATCAAAATAATTTAAAACTATTTTTTGAACTGTGACTATCTCAGTTAATACATTTAATACATCTTACGTCATAGATAATAAAAGCTTGGGCTATGTAAACAAAATTAAAGATCTAGGTGTTTGGTTTGCGGAAAATCTTAGCTTTGCGAGCACATTAATAAGGTTAGTCTTAGGGGTATGAGAATGCTTGGTTTTGTACATAGAAGCTGCTCTGAATTCTCACTTGCCACCGCCAGACTTTTGTACTGCTCTTTGGTTAGGCCAATTTTGGAATATTCTACTGTGGTATGGTCACCATAGTATGCTGTTCATTCTGATATGCTGGAGAGGGTCCAGAACAAATTTTTGCGGTTTGCCGCATACAAGTCTGGAGTAAGGATGGAGAATTACCACCGCTCTGATTTACTGAGAAAGCTAAGTCTACACACTTTACAGCATAGACGTCAAGTTTATGATCTCTGTTTTGTGTTTAAGCTATCTAATGGCCTCATTGATTGTCCCGACCTTCTATCACTTGTTCAACTTAATGTCCCCTCTCGTAATCTTCGGAATTTTAATTTATATCATATCCGCCCTCATACCACAAACTATGGAATGCACTCACCGATGGATAGAGCTCTTCGTGTGCTGAACACCTTTGGTTCACGAGTGGATGTTTTTAATAGCACATTGTCTCAATTTAAATATAAGATCAATCAGATGGTTCCTTAATAAATTAATACTTTACTTGTAGCTGTGATCTTTTTGTGATTTGTATATAAATATTTTTGATCTGCCTATAAGTACCTGTTATTTGTTAGTTATCTAATTGTAGCTTAATTTAATTTTGTAGTTATTTTTTTCAATAATTGTAATAGTCATTGTAAAAATGGGGAATCCCGTATACTTAATAAATAAATATTAATTTTTGTATTCGCCAGTTGAATTTTGATCCATTTCTTAAGGACTACCCTGTATATCCAGTTTCCGTTCCGTTTACCTAACATTCCCGAAGCCCACGTTCAAGATTGATAGGGAATGGAATGGGCAGGGTAATTAACGTAAAATGTGTTCAAAAATAAACATTGGACAGAAAGTAAACTCGACGGAGCTTAAGATACCGGGTGGTGTATGGAATGTGTATAGGAGGTAAACGGGACATATATTGACTGTTAAATGTAAAAATATAAGAGAGTGTCCCTGAATAGATGTTACAAGAGGACAAATGAACCAAATATTTTGGAATCAAATACAGCATTTTGGTAAAAATAGTCTCATGGTCGAAAAGTAAAAAATACAAAATTAAATCTATTAAAGCTATAATCATAACTTAAAAAATAATGTTTTATGTAGCCGTTCAAATACCATTTATTATCTAATTTTAAAGATTTTTTAAAATTTTTAAATGTAAGATTATTTAACATTAATACTTACCCAAAAATTGGAATCACTATGAAACCCATAACTCTGCTTTTTTCCAATAAGGAAACAACAACTAATACAAATGTTAATGATGATGCTACAAGGACTCCAAAGCTAACTTGCCTAAAAGTTAGAGAAATACTTTTAGGAATCTATTAAATTTCGTCTGAGCATGACGTTAGCAAAAATAAAGAGTTTTCCCACTGTTCATTTGCATTTGGATCGATAGTGACTAATCTGATTAAATCTAATATTTGGTTGTTTAGACTTTGGTTAATGTCACAAAAGTTTTTTTTTTTTTTAATTTGATAATGGAAGCTCCTAATTAAGAAAAACAATTTATGGATTTTTGTGTATAGGGTGTCCAGTAACCGTACAAACTTTAAGGGGTCATTCTACAATTAAAAATAAATAAGAACAAAACTTCATCGGAACATATGTACTAAACTTTTTTTTTGCACTACGGGCTGTAAAAATTTAAAGAAACATATTGTTTTCTATAATAACTTCTATACCAATTCAGATATTTTTAAAAAATTTGGAAGACGTCTCCTACGCATCAGAAGATATTTTTTGACATACAAGAAAAAAATATTTTTACCAGTGTCGTCCGTAAGGTGTATAATCTTCCCTAATATCACACAATGTTTAGAAAACGTACGTTTTAGGTAAACTTTACGTCCGAACGTTGAAGACTAAAAAAGCGTTTACTAAAACGTTTTATATAAACGTATTAAAAACGTTTCTTTAGAACCTACATGAAACGTTAACAAACTTAAGTTAATAATAAAATAAAATGAATAAAATAAGTCTCAAATAATTATCATTTTTACTAATTCTTTGATTGTACTTTTAAGGATAAGTATAACCTTTACTACTACTACTTAATATTTGATTTTCACCTGTTAAAACCCAATTTTTCTATTTATTTTACCCATTTTTTCATAAAATTGTAAAGCTTCACTTTCAATTGCAGTAGCCTTGGGGGCTCCATGGCGAAAATGAAGCTTTGCAATGTTATGGAAAATACGGGTAAAATAAATAGAAAAATGGGGTTTTAGGAGGTAAAAATCAAATATTGAGCTACCAATTTAGCCTTAAATCAAGAATTTTTTGCAAAAGAAGGGGAAACATAGTAAATTTAGGTTAGTTCTGGTTATTAAGACTGATGATGAATATCTCAAGAACGAAGCGTGTCCGTTTTTTAGATTCGTAATTAGCGACAAAAAGAAAACCCTTATACCAATTATTATTAAAATCGGCGATGCGTCCGGTTTATGAATAATTACCAAATTTAGCAATACTATGACAACGTTTTTTAGACGTCCTAAAAAAATTTAAAAGCCTGTTCCTACACCGTTTCAGATGCTATAAAAACGTTTAGTAACAGTCCAAAAAACGTTTTTAAACGTTGATTTTGCTGACACAAAACTTTTAAAAAACGTTTAAAGTACGTTTAAAAACGTGTTTCGTACGTTACCCAAAATCTACTAGCATGTTTTATAAACGTTTATAAAACCAATTTGTGTTATAAAGGTATATATTTTTAAGAAAAAAAAATAGAATGTCACTGCATTTTTCTAAAATAAAAATATTTTTTAAAATTCCTGTATAGAACAAATTTGATTTTTTGACTTTATTTTTGTACGGTTCTTGCGTAAAGAAATCTAAAACAATTCTTGGCATGGTCAAATCCTTATCTGATTAAAAAATAAATAAAAAGTCCAAAAACCAGATTTGTTTCAAATTAAATGAGAATTTTAAAATTTTAAATTATATATATACACAACAGTAGGGAGTTAAAGATGGGTCCACATTTAATTCATTCTGAAAGCAATGCCGCCAAGTACACAAAAAAGATAAAGTAAAGAAACCCTTTTGTGAACAATGATTTATTGCAGCAAAAAATATTTAACCCGGCGAGTTTCTAGTACCATGCCACGTGCCACCGCTTTTTTAGTAGCACAGAGGCGAAATAAGGGAATGTTTTTAAGTACATGATACGTGTTTTAGCAATGTTTTTTTATTATTTATCCAAAAATATGTAATCAGACTCTGTCCGAGGCTATGTACATTCGAAAAGGTTTTTTTACTTTAACATTTTTGTGTACTTTGCGGTATTGCTTTCAGAATGAATTAAATGTGGACCCATCTATACTGTTGCATCAATTTCCGGTCAAGAAATTTCTTCCTGTATAATATATACCTTAAACCGCTCCTGGTAAAAATATAGGAGATGTGTTCCAAATTTTGTATTAATTTTTAACTCTCCGTAGTTCCAAAACTAAGACATTTAGGACATAGGTTCATATGAAGTTTTGTTCTTATTTTTCATTGCAGAATCACTCCTTAAAGTTTATCGGTGAGTTACTGGACACCCTGTATAGGTATCAATGTAGCTGTTTAAAAAATATATTTCTATTCAGCTATTTGCTATTTTGCTGAACTTGTTTTAGATAAACTATAACTATAGATATATTCGTTAAATTTGGTGGTTACCTTTTTTTACTTTAGCTAATTTACTAACTTAACTAAAATAAGTATTCATATTTTTTTAAAGTGAATGGGAAAAAAGGTACTTACTTAAAATAGTGCGTTTTATCTAAGATGGTACCAAAGAACATACTGCCTATACATCCTCCCGAAATAATAGTAATCAGGGATATTAGACCAACATCACTTTCACCATTCTGAAAGACGAAGCTATTAATATTTATTTAAATATAATACATTTATTTTAATATAACTAAAGCGTTAAACTAAATTTAAGGCATTAATAAAAAAGGAGTTGTAGTCATTTCTTTTTGTTAGGGATCCCTGGACCATTTTTACCAGTCATTACTTACAAACTAATTTTTCGTAAGTGGCTTCATTTTGACGAGACGCCCAACTTTTTCCTTACAACAATTTTCGTTGGTGCTAGCTTACAGAGGTAGTAGAAATTAAATGTGTTGATTTAATAAATATTAAAAAACCGGGATGAAATACCTTGCAATTCGTAGGACAATGTGGGCGTTAAATTATATAAATATTTTTTAATTAACAAAAAAAAATCTGCTAAATAATAGTTATTTTTACGATATTGTTAATCATACATGTTGGTGGTAGGCGACTCTTTAATAAAACCAATAAAACTTTACATTTTGTAGGACAAATAATTTTTCGGTTTATTTGGATAATTATCTTGAAAATTAACAAAGAAAATCCCTGTTTGTAATAAATTTTTGATATTTGTCAAATCAACACATTTAATTTCTACTGCCCCTGTAAGCTAGCACCAATGAAAATTGTTGTAAGGAGAAAAGTTGAACATCTCGTCAAAATTAAGCAACTCACGAAAAATTAGCTTGTAAGTAATGACTGGTAAAAATGGTCCAGGAATCCCTAGCTATTTTATTTAACTTACCGGAAAGTAATGTAAATATAAATTATTTATTAGAACCCCGAAAGTATTCCACACACCATTGGCCAAACCAAGGGAAAAGACAATTAACCAGTAGTTTTTGTTCTGTGCCATTTTTGTCATGTTAGTAAAAAACGATGCATTATCATCATTTTCAATAATGTTGAGTTGAGATTGACTTGGTGGGAGATTGGGTTTCGATCTAAAAACTACAAGTTTCTTAAGGGGTTATAGTATTTTAATACTGTTTAATGTAGCTATAATTTAAATTGGGATCAATTTCTTTTGTAAAGGAAGACCAATGAGCACAGTGCGGCAACTTGTCACTAAAATATACCTATCTTTCATTTTAAGAAAATTTGAAACTGTTTTATTACTGTTGAGAGATAAGGGTGGTTTACCAAGACGTGTATCGCCGTGGTAAACCATCTTCGAGACAGTAATAAAACTTTTCACCAAAGCTGGTATACTATTTTATTTACAACAATGACATTTTTTTTCAAAAATGTGTTAATCTAAAAATATTGTTTCATTTCTTAAGTATTTCCATAGTATTTCCTTAAGGGGTATCCATAAATTACGTAACCTGAATTTTTGAACTTTTAAACCCCTCCTCTCGTCTTGTCACAGGTTGTCACATTTTTAGAACCCCGTCGCCCCTGATTACATATTTTTTTAAATTTACGCGTGTTTTTAAAAATAATCAACCGAAAACAGTTATTTTAATTTTTCTCTTATTTTTATTAAATGATTTTTAATAAAATTAACATAAAGTCAAATATTTCTTGTACATTATTAATAAATATAAATCAAGAGCAAAAGTTTTTGTTCACATATAAATTTTGTTTTTAGTATTTTAAATTATAACACAAAGCTTTTAATCACCCCTGCCTCTTGTCACACAGTGTCACATTAGGATGATACCCCCCCATTAGCGTGTGACCTAATTTATAGATGACCCTTAACAATTATTAAATCTATCTTAACTTTTTTTAATTTGTCCTAAATACTTACAAGCTAATGTTATAACAAATATACACGCAGTCGCTATCGCTTGATACAGGAACATATCAAAAGTTGATTGGCAACTTGATCATTATCACCTTTTTTACAACAAATGGAGATTGAACACATCCTAATGCTGTACCTAAAATAAAACAAAAACCCTTATTTATTAACATATCTCTGAATTACTTACGCGGCAATGCCTAAATATCAAAATTTTCTTCTTGGGAACGCTATAATTCTGCCCGCTTTGTCTATGTATTTTGCTCAAGCAACATACGTCTCCTTTACGCAAAATTAGTACAGAAAGTCGCAGGTCAAACGGTAGTTTCCTGTAGAGTTTACGCAGCAATATTTATTGTTGAATATGATTATACAGGGTGGGCCATAACTGTATGAGCAATTTTTTATATCCAATAAAACAAACATTACAAAACTTGGACATATTTTATTGATATTTTAAACTACAAATAATGAAAATTTTTATGACCTAAAAATTATATTTTTCAAGTGACGTCCCTCGAGTTGCTGACATTCTTAATCCGCAGGTGCATATTTTTAAAAACTTGGCGACAGGTTGCTCGCGGAATGGCGTTTATTTCTCGCACAATGTTTTCTTTAAGATGGTCCAGTGATTGGATTATTTTCATAGACCATTGATTTTAGGTAACCCCACAGAAAATAATCATTTGAAGTAAGATCCAGGCTCTGAGGAAGCCACTGAATATCACCCCTTCGTGGGATGAGTCTTCCAGGAAACATTTCCTTTAACTAACCTATGGATACTGTGGTAGTGTAGCAGGTTGTAGCATTATGTCCTTCAAATTGTTGTAGAGCTGGGACTAAGAATCCCTGTAACATCTCATAATAGTTATCAGCTCTCACCGTAACGGCAACTTCTTTTTAATTTTCGTAAAATATATAGTCCAATAATTCCACTTGCTGATATTACAGTCCATACAAAAAGCTTAGAAGAATGAAGAGGACGTTGATGTTTCTGTCGGGGATTGTCCACTGACCAAGATTGTCAATAAACGCTATTCCGCCAGCTATTTATCGCCAAATTTTTGAAAATAGGCTGCCCCGGATTAAGAATTTCAGCAACGTGAGGGACGTCACTTGAAAAATATAGTTTTTGGGTTATAAAAATGTTCATTATTTGTAGTTTAAAATAATATTAATACAATATGTGTATTTTTTTAATGTTTGTGTTATTGGATATTGAAACTGCTCATACAGTTATGTTCAGAGTTATGTGATGTGATGTGATATGTAATAATTTAGAAATGGGTCCACAACTGGAAATAAATGCGGTGCCGTTCCTACTACAGAATAACAGTTTGCATTTAAATTAAACAAAAAGGAAGACCTACTCCCGATCTTTAAATTAAATATGCATCTACTAGTAAAACTAGGACATACAACAGAATTTTTAATAAGAAAATTTATGAAAAATATGACTGGATGCGTGGGCATTCGGTTACAATTAATATGTTTTGTTTTGTATGCTTATTGTTTAATAAAAAATATAACAGCGTGGACTAAACATGGAATAAACGATGTAAAATTAGAGCAGAATTTATCGACAAACATTATATACAGTGCATCCCTCATTTTAATAACAAAGTGATCGAAATATCGATAAGAAAGATAAGTAATTGTTTACTTATCGGACACAACGCCGCGCCGATTTTGATGATTTTTGGCACACGGAGATTTTTAGGGCGCTGATTACGAACCTGAAAGAACTTTTAGTCGGCAACGTTTCGTTTTTACGATATCCATCATCAGACGTGAAAAGGCGGTGCCATGGCTACGGTGATTGAAAGTAAAGGTTCGAGAAATTCGAAATAAGTAAAAAATTGGATTTTCAAATATTAAGTGCCAATTTAATGGAAAACTCAAGAATTGTGTGCAAAAGAAAGAGGAATATGGTGAACTTAGGTTAGTTTTCTTTTCAAGTTTAATGATGGATATCTTAAACGAAACGTGTCCAACAATTTTTTTTAGATTTGTAATCAGCGCCCCAAAAATTATCAAAATCGCCGTGGTGTCCGATAAGTAAAGAACTACTGAAAAATAGGCGAATGGACTTTCTTTTTAAATAGAGCGCAAGCATTAAATATATTTTATTATTATTATTTATTTGCTTTGTGCCCTCCTGAAAAAATGTCATGAGCTGCCACTGATGGCTGACTGACTGTGATTTTTTACATAAAAATTAAACTTACCCAACTGTAATCCCAAAACTGCTATAGCGCAAGCTGTAGAAACTTCTTCAGATCCAAACCAAGTTGTAGCTAGCTTTGATGGTATGCTTGATATAGCTACCTGACCTACAGAAACTAGAAACTGGGCCACTATCACTACCCACATTCTATCCGGTTGAGCGGCAACAAGTTTAAGAACGTTTCCAGCTAGGGTTAATGCAATTCCTGCTATAACTGTTAATTTAAGACTCTAAAAATGAGGAAATAATAGAGTTTATGAAATCTAGCTATGAAATATATTACTCTGGTCAGTTCACTAAAAATTTATTTTTGTTTTTACATATGCAATTTTAATTTTTAAGTAATATTTTGAGTGTTTTGTGTGTGTGTGTTTTTTTAATGTAAGAACCAAAGCAATGTTTTTTTTTAGTTTTTACATTTACAAAACAAAATAAAGCCCAAAGCTGACGTGCTAACAACCATTGGGTATCTTAACTAAAGTAAGAGGTAATTTATCAACATGGATCCAAAAGATTTGGAGAAGACGTAAAAACTCTATAATCTCGCGAAGAGTTAGTATACAAAAGTTGAAAGTGCTGGGGATTTCCTTAAGGACTGCATAGAAAATAAAAATGTTACATTGAGTTGTCCTATTTTAGGGAGCAAGAGGAGAAATTATATTTTCTTATTATTTATAGCATAAGCACTAAAAATTATATTTTAAAGAAAATTTTTTTCTTTGTTTAGGATAAGGTTAATCCAACAGCTCTTCTTACATAAAATTACAATAGCTAATGTGGCGGGTAAACTATCCAAGCAAGGATTAATTTTGGATACCTACCTATGAAATACAGTGTGTCTACGTAAGTTGGCGTCATATGGAAAACTTTTTATTACTAATTTTACAAAAAAAAACTATTCTTTATAAAAAAAAATCTACGTTATCCAAAACCTAAAAAGCAACCAACAGATTTTATCAGTCTTCTACGAGATTTGGCCAAAAATGTAATTTATGCTTAAGAGTAAAGTAACTGTATTTTTGTTAATATCGAAAATTGTTATAAAGAAAAGATGTTTTGAATTAAAAATTTCTTAAAAATATGAATATTAATACATTTCATAGAACAATTTTAAATAAATATTTTAAACTTAGTAAAGTCAAAATAATAAAAAAAAAATCTTGATTTTGTGAGAAAAAATTAAAAAAATTTATATACATATTTTTTAAATTTAAACAAAATTGTATATTTAAAGTAGTTTTTAATTCCTAACATATTTTCTTTATAACAACTTTCAATATTTGCAAAAATAACGGTTACTCTTCGGCAAAAATTACATTTTTGGCCAAACCTTGTAGATGAGACATAATTTAATATCGGATTCTTGTATTTTAGGTTTTGGACCATGCAGAGCTTTTAATAAGGAATACCTTTTTTTGTAAAATTAATAATAAAAAAGTTTTTCTTATGACGCCAACTTACTTAGACACACTGTATATAGATTAGAAGATTTTTGACTTGAAAGAGAAATCCACGTTTTTTAAGAAACCACTATGGTAACAGCTTTTTATATTTTTTAAAGTTTTTCCTCAAGGTTACGCGCACAAAGTTAAATGATTAATTTATGGTTTTGTAGAACTTCGCCAGTCGAGAATGGGGGAGGGGGATGAAAACTTACAAAGTTTTTAGCGACAGGGTCTATATTGAGGTCTTCTAAGGCAATAATTTAATAATTCAACATTTTAAAATATTTTGCAAAACTTTTCTGAGAAAAACTAAAAAATATCCAAAAAAGTAAAAATTCTCTCAAATTTAATTATTAATCTCAAAAACTCTTTTATAGCTAGATGTTGCATACTTACATATTTTTCTATAAGAAAGCTGGCTGGGTAGAAAAATACAATATACGAAATAAAAAATACTAAACCAGTCATATCCACCCAGTAATCAGGCACATCGTAAAATCTAAAAAAATACATATGGTGGTATCTTAATGAAAGTTCTTGGTATACGGTAATATTTTAAATATTAATAAATTGCCAGAGTATATAAATAATTGTTATCAATATTTTTTTTAATTTCCTTATACTTCTTCTGTTTTTAGGCAATTACTTTAATTAACAAGTTTTCAGAGATAAAAGAATTATGGTTAGAAAGATTGTTTTCACACCGGTTTCAACTGTACAGTGTATTCTATTTAAGAGGAAAAACGACATATTTTCTGACTTTCCCCATATTTAGATGTAATTTGCTCGGATAATTTAAAAATCGTACTTAAAAAACTTGTATAAAAACAATTTATTTATTTTTTACGATTTTTTAATTCTTCGACCTATAATACATTGGTTGGCTATCTTGAATTTCTTAAAAAATGCGGAAAAAGTCAGAAAAGATGCCGTCCTCTTAAATGGAATAGCCTGCACATTAATGCTTATATAGCTGAGAGCTTTTAAGTCCCATGTGCACTATAGTACAGCTCACGTTCCACTCAAGTGGCGGTAAGATAGTCTTACAAATTTAAATAGAAATAAAAATATGATGCTTCTTTCACGCTATTTGACCGCCGATATTTTTAATAAACCGTGACTAAAGACGAATTTTTATTGTCAACGGTTCAGCGTATTTAAAAATGACGCCGTTAAAAATGTAGTAAAAAAACCGATATTTTTAACACGCTTTTATTAACTTGGGTTGTAACTATCTATCCATCTATCTATCCATCTATGAATGTAACGGAATCTTTGAGCCTAATTTTAACCAACTTCCAGCTATTCGATTTCTTTGAAACTTTGCACACGTATTAAGGACCCATGACAATGCAATAATCTGCAAACAGTATCCCGTTATCCTAGTTTGGATCGCCAGGAAAAAAAAATCCATTATATTATTATAACCACTGCTTGATACCATAAGTGTCATCTGTCACCTGTACGTCCCAGTGGTACCAACCACCGGCCATTTCAAGAGTTCGATCTGAATCGATTTTACTCAAATTTTATATTAGGTTATTTTCAGAAAGTCCATCTGAAAAACTTTGCTACTCTTGACAAAATGGCGAAAAAATTTTTTAGTGGGTTGCCATCTGTTGGCAACATTCCAAACTTTTATACATACATAAATGCATATCGAACTAAAAAATGAAAAATAAATAATAGTTTAAAAAAACTAAAAAACACGGTTTTATATGCAACCGAACTAAAAATTAGAAAATAATTTTTCATTGCAAAGAGTTTGTCACTTCAGAATAAAAGCGTGGGGTGCATTTTACTATTTTTTTATAACTTTTCCCTCATAGATATTTGCAAATAGAATAATTATAACATTTAATATATTAAGCACTCCACGCTTTTATTCTGAAGTGACAAACTCTTTGCAATGAAAAATTATTTTCTAATTTTTAGTTCGGTTGCATATAAAAGCGTGTTTTTTTAGTTTTTTAAACTATTATTTATTAAACTTATGTATCAGCTGATAATTTTTAACCTCACTTTTCCTGTTGCTTCAGCCAGCTCGCGAGTTACTTCATTTTTTATTTATTAAATTATTTTTCCTTTCTTCATTTATTTTATGAATAATCTTTTTCGTATTTGTAACATCCACAACTACAACAGCCGCCAGATTACTTAAAATTTTTAGGGGATCTCACTTCTTTGCAGGGTTCACCGACCTGTTTTCAAAAACGGTTGAACACGCGACGTTGATGACGTCATCATTTACCGAAAAAATGTAATGGTTTTGAACCGTTGACAATAAAAAATTCGGCTTAAATTTTGGTGTTAATACCGGCTGCATCAAAAATCTTTTAAACATACGGCAATAATACCTTAATCGGCATTTTGGATGTTTTTTTATATCCCTACACTTCCACAGTCCTTCTTCAACTGGATTGAGCGTACATTGATCGTTGTAAGGACGGATGAAATTACGACGCAGAAGTAATTATGTAAATTTTGCAACGGGTAAACTCGACCCACTAGCGAAGGGTTTATGATAATGTTGCAGGTATTTTCGACGCATAGTTTTTATGCTATCTCTACCTGTACAGAAGAGAATTTAAACCAATTTTAAATAATATACAGAGTGTTTTTAAATACTGCCACACAATTTACGGACGTGTTTCTTGGATTTAAAGGCTTTTGACAGACCACGTTCGCGTGCTGTGTATTAGTCTCAGGTTTAATTAGGGAATTAAAAAAGAAAACTAACCAGAACTAACCATGACCCTCCACCTATACTCTGTCATCGGTAGAATATATTCGAGTAGTATCATTGCACATTCACTACAATATTTTGTCGTCATTCCTAACCTTAACAAAACTACCTGTACCCAGTGCCGCATTTACATATTTGCCGCCCGTAGGCTATTAATTTTAGAATTTTAGAGGAACAAAAAAAGTCCTCACTTTCATTTCTACGTACTAGATGAAAATCGACATCATCTACTAAATAATTTACGAAGTACAAAATCTGCCGCCCCCTAAAAACGCAGCCCTAGGCTCCAGCCTACTCAGCTTGCTGATAAATGCGGCACTGCCTGTACCTAAATATTCGTCGAAAATGCCTATCCGATTTTCTGACCTTTTCTTTGGCATAGTTAAAGTAGGTTATTATGCGTCGAGATTACCACCTCCGGTAAATAACGCGAATTAAGCGAACAGTGAGCAAACTAAACCTGGATTGGCCGTAATGGGCAAACCCGCGGTCAGTCATGCCTAACAATTTATTATGATAAAAAATATATTGTAATTATTAATAAACAAATAATAATATTATTGATGCGTATAATACTTACTTTTTAATGACATCAGCAATAATTGAAAATTGCAATAGTTGCATAAAATTGATTAGAGCTACGAGTACGTAAATAGTTAAAATTATCCATCTGTATTTAAACACTTTTATTGGCGTCGCCGAAGCCACTGAATTGATTGACAATTCAGAATTCATGTTTATTTTGGGATACAAAGAAGTCCGATTAAATTAATTTTTTCATAGTCAGCCTAAAAGTAAAAATAAAAAATATAATTAGAAAGATGATAATATTTATGTAGGTATTACTGTAGAATTAGATAGATGACCATGCCAAGAAATTGTAAGTAGATAGTTATTTACGCCATAACCGTGCATCGATTAAAAAAGTTGATTCATCAAACTCGGTTTAAATCAAACCAAAATTCGAAAACATATTTTTATCTTAAGAAAGGCAGTGCCCTAATATTTTTTTCTAAAAATATTTACTCTTACCCCTCATGGACTACACTGGAAACGTATTTTTTCTGGTATGTTAAACAAATGTATTTTAATGCATAGAAGATGTCTTTTTTTTATAAAATAACAAACAAATTTAATAATATAGTAAACTCTAATATAAATTCAATCAAGGTTGCATTTATATTGCATTCCTTAGCCAAATATTTCGGATTTGGCAACAAAAACATATTGAAAAACCTCGTAGGTATATTGAATAATATTTTGTCTAATCTTACACGACAATTAAAAATTTAAATCGTGAAAAATATGTTTGAATATCTTTATTTTACTATAGAACAATATACCTTAAGAAAACTGACTAATAAGAATAAGAAAACTAAAATACACACTTTCATTATGATTGATAAAAAGAAAAACTTTATTTATACTTCCAAACAAAAATCCAAAATTATAAGTTTTTACCTAAATCATCTTTAATATTTGTAATTTAATGTAATTATACAAAGACTAAACATACAATAATCTGGTGGTAACCTTGTTTATTCCAACCAGTCAGGCAACTAGTTAATAAATGACAAGCTACTCTTAAAAAGTTAGAAAAATAGCAGGAATATAAACAATTGTATTATCTCACTTTAAAACTAAAAATGAAGTCCCTCAGGCCATCCCAGTCGGCTGAGTTGTAGTGCCATACGGTTCGTGGTAGCATGTATTTGTTTACCGCGGGGTGTGCAGGGAAAGATATAGTAACTAAGCCATGATCTGAGCCATCTAGGGGAGCTGTGACAGATGTTTGATAGAGTTCGGGGTTGGTAGTAAGAAAGAGATCAAGGGGATTTGAACTATGATTTGGGACTCTAGGAAAGTAGGTGGGTTCCATAATAAGGTTAGTAAGAGAGTTACTGACTGCGAAGATTTCGGCTGCTCTGCCTTAGGGGTCAGTTTTTGAAGAGCTCAGCCAATCCTTATTATGGACATTGAAGTCGCCAAGCACGATTATTTCAGCCGATGGAAACTGAGAAATAATGCTATCGATCTTTGTTGAAAGGAAGTCAAAGAATTCGACATAGGAATTATTAGATGGGGGCCGGTACGAACAGCAGATAAATTTAGTTGAAGACCTAAGGGAAAGTTTAAGCCAAAGGATATCGGGCCTACCCGATTCATGATTGGAAACTCGAGCACAAGCCAGATCGTTGCGGACGTAAGCACATACGCCACCATGTGGGCGAAAAGACGAAATAAGTTCGTAGCCTGGAAAGAGAAGGTGGCTGGTTGAAGATTTAGAACTTATTTGTGTTTCCGTTAGAAACAGTATGTGGGGCTTAGATGACTGAAGGTGATGGTGAACGGAGTTTATATTGGTGTTAAGCCCACATATGTTTGCAAAAGAAATTAAACTTCTCGATGAAGGCCTCCCGGATGCACCCCTCGCCCGGAGATCCGAATGAAGGGGTATTTTACCTCCGGAACATTTTACCTCCGGGTGTGCCGCCATCATTTGTACATAGTTTGGGGGTTAAAAGGAAAAAAGAAAAGAGAAAGAAGGAAGAAGGAAAACTGACTCACACACCCAGAACCCGAAACGTCCGTTAAGACTTCACGGGTCCTTTAAAGGGTGGTGGGGTGGTACCTCCTCAGGCGAGGAAAGCTCCTTTACCACCTACAACCTACAAATTTGTGCAAACAGTAAGTTCTTGGATTTTTAATTCAAAATGGCGCCTAGTAAACGACTTCTTAATTTAAAGAGCTTGACGTTGTAGAAGGTCACATCACAATTTCTACATATAGTGATGCTATAAAGGCGATAAACGACTTAAATTTTTTTAAAGACGACTACATTGCATTTCAACACCTCAAAAGTTGAAATGGCATTTTTAATCCTGTCTCTTAAAGCAGAAAATTCAAAATATGCGCCAGCAGAGTACCTTACAAGTTGTAAATAAAAAACATAAATATGTCGTATGAGTATTTACTGATAATTTTTTAAATAAATATATGAATATATTTATATTCAGTTTTTGTAGATCTTTTATACTCTTTTAAGCGGATACCTCCAGTAAGCGGACAAAAACAGCGGAACCGTGTTATACTTTTTGGGTTTAGAAATAGATATAACATATCATTTTCAGCATTAAATATAATTTGAAGCCGTTCTTCTGATGAAAACCTTATTATAAAACTACTTCAAAAATGAAAAAACTTGTTTTTAAAATTCTTAAATTTGACACATAAGCACCTTGTGACCTGTGTCAGTCAGATTTTTTCAGGTGAAACTATCTTTATAGTATAATGCAGTTTTTAATCAATTGCATCAGAACCGTAGTAAATAAAGTCAGCAACCCCTATATCACCAAATTCCTCGTGAAAATCTCTATCCATTGATGTGAAAAATATACGGGGTATTCCGTTTAAAAAATACGTCATTTGTGTTGTAAATCTTTTGTTTTTGTTTCAAATGGTGTTCTGATTAGATTATTAAATTCTACGAAAAACATACACAAAATGGCTATATTTTAAAAAAGTACAGGGAAGATCAAAGATAAGGTTCTGTTTACTTTAAAATGAATAACCCTGTGCACAGTCATCGTCGCATTTTTGTTAGAATTTTTTTTGTTGTCGCTTGAGACGCCAGTGGACTTATTAAAATATTTTAATTAATAATTAAATACCCCACTAATGCCATAAATAACATTACCAAACTAAAACAAAATGGTGGTAAGAATATTTAAGATATTAAAAAGAAACCAGTTTAACGCCCTGTATCTTAAAAACAAAGAATTAGCGGAACCATATTTAGAGAAACTTTTTGCATATTTTTAATAATATAGTCTGCTCTTAAATTTTCTTAGCAAAATTTAAAACACTTTGTATTTTGTCTTAATTTTTATTGAGCAGTTTATAAAAATAAATTCTAGGACACAGCACCAACGAAATTGTATTACCAAACTAACTAATATTTTAAATAAAGGTAGGTAACCAAAACTCACCTAAAATGTATGTATGTAATTATCTCACAGAAGAAAAGTGGCATAATATCCCAAATTTAAATATACCATATTGTTTGTCATAATTCAAAAATGTATAAATAATATTAAATTTAAAATGTCGTCAACAGTCACTGGCACTTAAATCAACTCTCACGATTCACAAGGTTTCTGTAAATTTTCGCAAATGATCAACGTGAAATAATAATGAGTATTTTTATTCTGAATTCAAATGTTGTTATTAAACCAGGTAGGCACGCGTTACTGATATGTACTATGTAGACAGTTAAATGAGTAGTTTAAATAACAACATTCTGAAGTCTAATGTTTAAAAATCCCGTTCAAAAATCAGTTGAATAGGCATTTTTTTATGATAATTTAACTTATTTTTTTTTTGATAGCTGATAATAAATTTGTATTGCTTAAACAAACAGTTTTTAATCATTAGATATGTGTTTTATCTAAAAACCTTATTATTTACATGAATATATTAGCACTTATAATAATATATTGACAATTTTTTTCGAAAAATTACAAGATACAGGGTGTAGTATATTCTTAAAACAATTTAAGGACACACTTCATCTAAAAATGTGAAAAAAATAACATATAAATATTGAACCGAAAATGCTCTGATTTTGGGAGACGGGGTGTTAAAACTTTTTCGCCTTTAGTACTTTATTGTATTGTATCAAAAAGCCTTTGAATTAATAATATGGGTATTTAGGTATGCGTGAAAATGAATTATTAAATTTGACATTTTCACTATTCAGCAAATAAAATTCATTTTTAGCATTTTATTTAAACCAAAAATATAATATAACAACATAACTAAACCACACTTCTTATTAATTAGATTTCTATTCTTCAAAACCGCTCTGTCTAAACAAGTCAAGAAGGTATTTTTAAGCAGAATTTTTTTGACTTTTAGAAAGTGATACCACTTTTTTCACTTAACATGAAGAATGGCTAATATGAATATCCCTAATGTAGACTTATATAGGGTGGGCCAAATTAAACTTGCACACTTTTTAACTAATAAAAACTTGGATGGTCTTTTTGTTGGGTACGCGCCTGGAAAGAATGGGACCGCTTCGGTCCTGATCCCGATGTATATGAGCTGATCCTGTTCAGCCCTATTGACCCCTATGAACTGGCCGGTCGCCTGAAACAAAATAAAGAAAAACCCCCAAAACCCAAAAAAATTATAATTAAAAACGACGTTTCGGTTGCAAGTCTGCCACCGTTGTCAAATTAAAATTAAGTTAAAAAATAATTTAATTATTTTTAATTTAAATGTTGGTTAATTTCTATTTTATTTTTTAACTTGACAACGGTGGCAGAGTTGCCACCGAAATGTCGTTTTTAATTAGAATTTTTGGGTTTTGGGGGTTTTTCTTTATTTTGTTTCAGGCAACCGGCCAGTTCATAGGGGTCAATAGGGCTGAACAGGGTCAGCTCGTATAACCTGAGACCAGGACCAAAGCGTTCCCATTCTTTCCAGGCGTGTACCCAACAAAAAAGTGCCTTCTTCATAAAAACCTGCTTAATAAGAAAATACATTTTCACAAAAATATTTGTAGGTTAGATGTACAGCGTGGCCTAAAAAACTTGTTTCCAAATTGAAATTTAGAGTATTTTTTAACTAGGGTAGAAAACTTACTAAAAGGGTGATTTCCCATGTCATTTTATGAAAAAAGTTTCTGTCCGGAGTTGCTTCGTTTCTGAAATACAAGGCGTTAATTATTTTTTTAAAAGTCGGTATTTTATAAATATCTTAAATACGAAACCACATACAAAAAAATGTACAACACTAAAAATTTGTATTTTTATTTGCTTTATAGAAAAAAATATACAAACTACATAAAAAGCCAGTGGCGAACATTTTTCTCACAATAATATTGGCTGTTGTGCCCACTGAGACGCTACTGGATCCAATAAAGTTAATCTAGGTAAATTTTTACAAGCGCTTGATTTCATTAAACAAATACACCAAAATGTTTCTCTGATTCTAATCTGATTTGAACCCAGTCGATTAAGGGGTATTTAATATATTTATAAAATATCGATTTTTTTAAAACTTTAACGCCCTGTATTTCAGGCAATTCCGGACATATGTTTATAGAAACTTTTCTTCATAAAATCACCCTTTAAAGTTTTGTGCCGTAGCTAGGATATACATTGTATATTAATTTGGGGGTACAGGGTTCTTTAAGCCACCCTGTACATCCAACATACAATTATTTTTGTGGAAATGTATTTTCTTATCAAGCAGGGCTTTTATAAAGAGGCATTTTTTCATAAAGTAAATAAATAAAAAGTTTCTCATTTGGTAAAAACTGTCGAAGGCACGGTGTATATGTAACTAATTTTCATTTACTTTTTTAGATTACCCCAGTTTTTGCTGGCTAATAACCAAAAATTCAGTGGAAGGAATCAAGCTTGCACGACGTGTATACTTAGCTTATAAGTTCTACACAAACGTTAAATATTCTTGTTTTCTGTTGTATACAAAGCCTTGTGACAATAGCAATTATTTTTATATATAAAGTGAACTGTTTAATGGAAGTCAGGGTATTTTTAAAAGAATCATTTGTTTTTATGTTTAACAAATAAGTATTCGCAACATTGCAAAACTCTATTTTGCATATTTTAAAGCAACAAGCCTAACCTTTAGTTTTAAACTCTACTTGTATCTTAAGAGACAAGCAAAATTTTTAAATCGACACTTTATATACAAAAACTAAACAAAAGTTTAACTTCCAAAAATGTAAACGACAATTTAAAAAATTAAAGATAAAGTAAAAAATTCTATTTATTTATTTTTTTGATTATTAATGACACAGTTCAAAATTCCTATTCCTATTTTTATTATCTAAAATAATTAAGGAATTGTTCCTCCTTCAGGGAAATGAGAGCTGAAGCTAAATTAAAATAATAATACTTTTTTTATTCAACCGAAAAATGCATATAATAAAATTAAAGTAATGGTGATCTTGGGAATTTGGGCACTCATTACGTAATTCTTTCAAAATATCATATTTTTGTTAAATACAAACTCATTAAAATTGGGTAGTGTTCTCTATAGCGCCGTATTTAAAAATTATTGAAATTTTCTATTTTACTTTTGTACTATTTTTTGTACATATGCAACATAAGCAGCAACCCCAGAAAGATCCCGATTGACCACAGTACCCTCTAGTGACATATTTAGAACTATAATTTAGACAAAAAATCAAGCCCGTTTTGAAAGCATGTCGATTACACTCCTTAGTTGTACCACAGGATAGCGGTGGGCTTAACAGTGATTTTTTGATATCGGTGATCGCTGCTACTGCTATCTAAAAGTAGCTGCTACTGAAAACTGTGATATATTCACTCTTTACGGAAACATGCTAAATTTTCATAAATAAAGTCATAGTTAACCTTGTTAAAATTGAATGAAAAAAAATATCATTTTTAAATACATTCTGCCATTTAATATACATATAATTTAATTACTGATTTGCATTAGCATATAAGTAAATGTATATATAAAAAAACGGACACTACACAACGTATATCAAATATCTTAATTTTTTTATAAACATTGATAGCTTTGATCATATTTTTTGGGCAATCCATTCGCGATAGAATTATTTACAAATCAAATTGATAAAAAAATTGTTTTCATCCTGTAAGCAAGCCAATTCGCATCCCGTTTTACTAACGTAAACATGCATAATCACCATAAACATAAATGAAAGAGGTTAGAATCACTGAATCGCAATCACAATCACCGTCCGCGATCGCAGTCGCCGTTTAACGTTGTGGTTACGGGCAGCGCCACTTCTGCGAACTGCGAATATTAAAGAGTGATTTTTTCACTGCGATCGCCAGGCGCAAGTAGCAGCTACCAAAATCATTTGTTGATAACCGGTGATTGGTAGCAGCGACTGCGATCGCAGTCACACCTCTACCACAGGATCCACCTTTCAGGTTTTTTTTAAGATGGCGCCCAACCGTCCTTTTAATATTTTTATTTGTTAATTTTTTCCTAAAATATAGTATTTTTGCATCAATTTCAAATCACAAAATTTAATTTTTTAAATTCATCCGTTCAAAAAAGAGAGGGTGGAACATTAAAGACACGCACTGTATATTCAATTAATAACCATTTCATAGTGGTGCTTTTTACTACATAAGTAGTTGATGACAAACATTTTGTTATCAAAATACAATTGAAATAATATTATTAATGGTTTACATAAAAAGTGATTTTGTGATATTGCGGATGATAAAATGACGTTGGTAAATTTTTATGTTCATGCGTAAAAAGTTAAAAAAATAATAATAAGTACTGTAATTAAATATGTCATATACTGGTGGAAAAGGTTGGTTTGAATAATAATTATAAGCATGGCAAAGTTAAACATAAATAATTGTTATTTTTGATTATGTTCTGTAAAAAATATTAGTTTACTTTAGGACAAAAACCGCAAAATTAAAAACAAACAATTTTTACCAATTTACCTAACTTCGATATAAACACTATATTAAAAAAATTGTTGTGCAAGCGTTATGTACTGATAGGGCAAAATCATAAATATGTGTCCATCCTTTACAAATCTTGCAAAAATATTTATAAGTTTCCAGCCACCAGACTTGTAAATTCATAGTAAAACAAACCAAATTTTATGACAAATATTTGCTTTAAACCAAAAGATCAACATACAAGAAGGGAGAAAAATTTCGCAGTTTAGTGTCAAGAGGGAGTGTGTGATATCTCAGGGGTAAACTGATGACAATTTGAAACATGAAACAAATCCAGTCACAAATTTGACAAGTTTAATAAATAAATCTATAGAAAAGGATTTTAAAAATATTTTACTATTTAAAAGTACTAAAAATAATATACGGTCGGTCACATAATAGGTTCCTTGTATAAAATTTATTTGGAATGAAACGGTAAAAATATATATTTTTTGTTATACAGGGTTACCAGAAAAGTGAGCTAAAATATTGTGTTGCCATGTTGCCATAGTACCAATGATTTATGGGCAAATAAATAACCTTATACTAATGTTTCTTTCCATAGGTAAACGGAAACGCGTTTTATGAATTCCTACTACGCTACAACACTCAACCGTGCTGAAATGCAGGAGGATTTAAAGAAAGTTTTTATTTTGTTTTTAACGCGCATTGCCACACAAGACGCTTCGCGTTAAATTTTTCGAAAAACGTTTTAAAAAATATATATATATATATTTTTTGGTTTCTTTATTATGAAATTAACATAAAATCGGATAGGTAAAAAAAAACAAAACAGTTATATTTTAAACTAGCAGTCCCGTGCTCACTTCGTTGGTCGTTAATATCTGAACTTTTTGTTCAATCGTAGTAAAATATAGTCTATAACACTACCGAATAGGATAGTTTTCTGATTGTGAAATAATTTTTATGATAGGTTTAGTTCTTCCGAAGATTAGCGACTACAAACAAACCAACCCACAAAGTTACAAACTTTACCTCTTTATGTATTAGTATAGATTGTTTTTACCATAATGTCTCTCCACGGCGCCACTAGAAATATTGTTTAAAGAATAATATATATAAATATAGTAAGTTAAATGGTTTTAGTATGAATAATTATGAGGTGTCGTTAGATTTTTTTAGACTTAGCTCAAAACTTTTTATAATACCTTGTAGCAAATATTAATAGAAAGTTAGCAAGTGTGGAAAATGACTAATTTCACACGAGTGGGAATATTGTAGCACGAGGCGTTAGCCGAGTGCGACAAACCCACGAGTGTAAGAAAGTCATTTTCACACGAGTACTGTACACTATTTTTCCTACGACCACAAATTATTCACCAAAAAATAAATAAATTAAAGTTTGTCTGTTCAGAAAATAAAAACAATTGAGAACTTTGCAACACTAGGGTGATATTTACTTTGCAACACTAGTGTGATATATACTTTTCCTCACTGCTATATTATACTGTTTTGACAATATTTTTACATCGAAAATCACCTACCTAGAAGCATTATATAACTTTTATCATTTTGGAATTTAAAAAGGCCCTCACTTAATAAAAATTGTATGGTTTTGTTAGGTAATAACGCTAATAGTTTAATACGGTTTTCTGCTATTATAAGTGTTTTTTAAAAATTATCGATTCTTACATATTTTAGACACTCTTCTAAATAAAACGTAAGTGGTGCATATCCAAAATATTCCGTTTTTTAAAAATATCAGTAAATAAACTTACGGGACCGGGGAGGAAAAGGGGTGCTGGGTGGGGTAAAATTGGTAAAACGAGTTAATGAAACTGAACATCACATATAAAATTAAGTAAAAATAACAGTTTTTCCTCATATTTTTAAGAAAAATATAAAAAATATGAAAATTGTAAATGCATAACCTAAAGTCCTAAAAGTAAGGAAAACGACTACCAAACGTCAGTTACCATGCAAAATATGGAAAGCATTTGGCAACGTCGGAAGGGTCTGATTCTATTTATGAATGGATAAAAGAAAGTGGATTCATAAAGTGTGTATTAGCCTTAGGTTTAATTAGGATTAAAAAAAGATTTAACTAGTTGTTTGAGTACACGAAGAAAGAGAGGAAGGAATTTGATCTATAGGCTTTTTTCTCTGGCGCTTTAGGTCGAACGGTCAAGCGGCAAGGCTGCCTCTATAAAGTACGTGCTCAAAGGTAGAAGGGAGATTTTTAATTTGATCTACTTACCTGACAACACTGTGCCAGTCAGTGAAAGTTGTTTTTTGTGGTTATGTCTATTTTTGTTTATGTTTTTATTTTTTCGTAAATTTTAATAAATATAAAATAAGATGATTTTCGCTAATTTGGGTCCTACTGTTTAAGGTAAATAAAAAGTTTTTTTACTGTCACTACAATAAATATGTCACTTGCAAAACCAATAGCAGTTTTTAGAATGACATCATAATATGTATCACACCAGTGTTGTAAAGTAATTTTGCAACACTAGTGCTGTACAGTACTTTGCAACACTAGTGTGATATAACGCATTTTCTATGCATGAAATCAGTGTGCTATTTGCTATTTTCACAAGTGGTCGTATTTTTTTATTACCTGCAAAATGCTGGTTTGTCTGTATTTAAAATTCGATTTTATGAAAAACTATACAAGATGTACTTAGTAATAATGTGAATACCTACCTTTGATGCCGAAAAAGGTATGCCTCTTTTGCAGAAAAAGATAAAAGAATCAAACAGTAAAAGCAAAATGTCAAATTTTTCATCCCTGTCAAATATTTTTGCAAGATTGGCTGATAAATAGTTCCATGGATAATAATTTAAAAAAAACCTTCGCGGTCTCGTGTTTTAATTAAATTATTGTACATTTAACTATTTCCCAAGTAAAATCTTTCTCAAAATATGTTGGATAGTTTAATCGATTAAATTTATAGATAATGTGATATAATATATATATATTTTCCTCATTATGAAATAGATTTCATTTTTTTTAATCGCAAATTTTCTGTCATCCACACTAATTGCCAAAATTGTTATATTTGTAAAATTTTATTATTAATAAAATTCCTTGATTTTGGGTTAAATTTCTGTTTTTTAGAATATTATTATAATCTAGCCATACAGCACTTGACCTACAAATTTAAATCGATTAAACTATATAATATTATTTGCATGATTCTGCTTCACAAAGAGTATCATGGGCAATAATTTTAAAAGTTAAGTTCAAGATTAAAAAAAAAAGAAAAATTTAACTCTGCTTGTCCTTGTAAACATACATATAAACATTTATAAAAAAACCGTGAGTACTGTGTCAAGTTAAACAAATTTAATTAGGTCCTAAGCCACTTTTTAAGTGACACTGCTTTATTTCAAAATTATTTATACAAAACTTCATTATACTAAAAACAAAACCCAAAACCCTTTTAAAAAACTATTTATTTTAAATCCTGGTAATCGCCCCATATCTTTTAAATCACTTGCCACCCATCTCTCTGACAAGTAAAAAGGGCTTCTGTGTTACCTTTTTAGGCTTTTTAGTACTTTTTACTACTCTTTACTATCTGCCAATTAGCTAATGGCACTAATAGCACCAAACATGCAGGTCTGTTTTGATAATTTTTGGCGCCCTATGTAGTTATAAAACTTTTAAGTGTAAACTTGGAATAAAAAAGTGGCCAAAGTGGAGTATGGCGCATTCAGTTATCTGGTGTCTAGGCGTCGCGTCACGCAACACTTTCACATAATAAAAACGATCTATAACATCATCAAAACAAAAAAAATAACAATAAAACAAAAAATTAAACCGACTAAAAAATTAGTAAAAAGCTAAAAATATTAAATAATAAAAGTTTAAAAGGAAGTATAAGCAGTTATGTTTCCTAATTGCGGAAGACAATTTAAGGGCATATTCCTGAGCCTTTTTCTAAAAAATGTTTATATAAACATAGCTCCTAAATCTTTCCGTTCTCAATACACAGGGTTTTAAACTTTTCAAAGAGCTTAAAAATTTCGAAAACACTTGTTTTAGAAAAATTTGTTAGACTTGATATAAACCTTATTTAAATAAGTATTTGTTGTTGTTGTTACATAATTGCTAATAAGAAGTTATAACACTTAATTTTTAAAAGAAAAAAAAGCCCTTGTATGGTCCATGATTATGCAGTTTAGCGGATAAGAAAGTTTTTTTTTCTGGAAAACTATCCAATGATTCATACGGAAAAAATATAAAATTTGCAAAAAGTCAGTGGCGTAATTTGTTTTGTTAATAATATTAACTAAAATATGTCCTGTTGTCTCACTAATTAAAATTAGTTTAGGGCTAAATTACCTTCATATTTCAAAATATACCATAGCCAAATTTTTTCAAAATCGGATACCCCATATTTAAGATAGTAATAAAAATCCAATTTTCTTTTTAAAGTTTATCACCCTATATCTTAGACACAAACCATTTCCGGACCTACATTATTATTTTTTCATAAAATTGGCTCAGGGATACGCCCCTAAATTTTCCTACCGTAATTAAGAAACACCCTGTATATTATCGATTATGAAGTATATACATATGTTATTAACCGACATAATTATAAAACTTTTATTATCTAATATTTTTAGCTTTTTAGTGTTAGTTTTTATTATTTTTTTAAAAGTTGGTTTATTTTTGTTTAGTTGTTTATTTTTCGCTTTTTAGTTTATCATTATTTTATTTCTATATCCATATCTACCTACAAGGCGCAAATATCTGATTGTTTTAAGAAAGTATACATATACAAATATATGTACGCACATGTACGTACCTTTAAAATTTAAGGGTCCCCGCGGTTTTACCCACCTTAAAATCGCGCTCTTTTTAATTAAAGAAAAAAAAATTAAAAACACTTAATTAAAAAAATTTGTTAGTTTAAATGTTAATGATATTTTAGTAAGTGCTTATGGTTATTGTTTTATAACACAGAACACAAATAAAAAAGTTCCAGCTCTGAAAGAAAGACCATGCTTTCTTTATGTTTTTGGGGTCGCT